>CM051688.1:3754676-4024676 GCA_028022725.1 Lycodopsis pacificus | reverse complement strand
ATACAACAGTCACGTGACAAAACCTCAGTCTGAACGACAGGCTGTTCATGCAGGGCAGAGATGAGAGGACAAGAAATGTTGGAAGTACCTGTTGTGAAAATGTAAATATGTGTGTGTGTGTGTGTGTGTGTGTGTGTGTGTGTGTGTGTGTGTGTGTGTGTGTGTGTGTGTGTGTGTGTGTGTGTGTGTGTGTGTGTGTGTGTGTGTGTGTTATTCTGTATGACATGATGCTACAATACTCTGTTGCCTGTGTTTGGTAACCAGATTTTGTTTTATTCCAAGGAAGAAATTGTCAAATCAAACACATTTTAGATTTCATTTCAAGGTTCAAGGATTATTTATTGTCATCCTGCAGCACAGGGTTGCACAACAGAACGCACTTGTAGCGCAGATCAAGAAACACGTGACACAACGAAAACCGTAGAGCATTTCCTGTGGTGCAGTTTCTGAATTTGCAGGAGGAGGAATGTAAACTGCAGAAACTAAAACACTGATGAATTCTATGAGCTGATAATATGGCCGACATCTTAACATTAACAATCAGACATCAGGGAAACGTTGAGTCCAATCCTTGTCTATATATATATATATATATATATATATATATATATATATATATATATATATATATATATATATATATATATATATATATATATATATATATTGTCTTCTTCCAAGGCTTGTCTTATTACTTTCCTTTACCCAAGGAGAAGAGTGGCTCCCTACCACTGCACTAAATAAAGTCATCCAAGTGGTTGTTTTTTTTGCAGAGAAACTTCAAACGTCACGTGACATGCTATGGACAACACCTGCAGCGACTGACCACTAGATGGCAGCACAAACTGGATTTTAGGCTCTAAAATATGGCTGCACTGCACTTTATTTGCTGAGCGGTATACATTCGTTGATCTTTGCGAGCAAATGCATTTTCCATACTTAATATTTTCTATTTTACTGTTGTGAATAAAGTACATATCTATCTATCTATCCCACAACAGGGACATTTCAAAGGAAAGGAATGAAGTGATGATTTGAATGAAAATGAAACTGGATAAAATAAACAATACATAAAAAAACATGCTGCTCACATACGAAGGAGATAAGTGTAAAAAGAGGCACAAAATTCACTAAAAACACAGAGAGAAGAACAGAGCTGCAGTAACGGACGGCACATCTTGTCTGCTTGTTACAAACTAAACAGAAGGATAAACAGAGTCTGTAAGAAAAGCACAAGAAAATAGATTTAAAACCCCCAGAAATAAAAAAGTAAACTATGTTATATATGCTATGATATTTATGACTTCTATCTGTATTATGTCATATACATATGTTTTGAGAATCAATCACAAATGTTTTTCCAACACTATCAATCACTGACACCATAGAAATGATCAAAATGTTTGGGATGAATATGTTTTACTTATACCTCGTGTGTTCTTGTAAACCACATTCAGTCTTTTTTTTTTACAGCATATGACAACAAACGCTTTGACGTTTGATTATTGATTTATATTTTGAGGTTTTCAGTTACTTTGGTCTGGAAATGGAAATTGAACGTCAGCGTCCGTCCGTCTGTTCTCTACATCTGCTTTCTCCTGTTGAGGGGCTCCGTCCGCTGGAGACACTCTCACCTCTGCAGTCCATCAATCATCAGTATCTGGTGTTCAAATCACTTGGGTAACTGAAATAGACCTCTCCTCATATAAATACTGAGTTAAATTGTTGTAATCGTGCAGGAAACCGTTACTGTCCTCTCGATACAGCAGAAAAGCGAGTGAGCGAATTAGCTTTTCACTGCACAGAGTGTGAAAAAGGCTCTAACGTACGTCCTCTTATTCTTTCACAAAGGAAGCAACAGCAGAGGTTCAGAAACTTCTCTGGACCCATTTCAAGTTCTCAAAATTCTCATGACCCCGAACATCAGAGAATCATGACACATAGAAGAAAACACGTTGGCTGGAAGCAGCTGACGACACTTCAAACATGTAAAGGAACAGCACCATAGGGCACTAGTAGTCTGATTATATTTGACTTTGGTTGGGCTGCGGGAGAGTTAAATCTTTCTTAATATCAAATCTAGTTCAGTGTAATATATTTGACTCCGTGTTAACTCAGTGGAACATCAGCCGAGAACATGTCTGTTTGAACTCAATCAGCTTCACGTGATGTATTTTCCGCACAACTGCAAAGAGCCCGACTGACAGCTTCCGATATTACATTTTTGCACTTCATGCTAAAGTTCTGAAACAGCGACAGCAGCAGAAATAAACCACTGTTTTCCGGGCGACTGAAGAACTCTGTGCTGACTGTAACTTCAGTGAGAATGGGGTTTAACCCCACAGAGTGTTTCCAGGCAACGCACAGATGTGATGTCAGGATGACAGAGAATCTCACAGCATCAGCGCTTTCACTCTGTCACGACGCAGTGACGAGAACGAGCTATGTTCCACTGTTTTCACCTGATCTTTGCATATCAAGTGCGTTTGCAAACGCAAGAACAAAAAACGATTCTGATATTCCAAAGAACAGTAAACCGTGACGAAACAACAGAAACTGTCGCATATGTCAGATTCAAACATTTGATTGCATCACACACACATTTCAATACCAATTATGAATCATTTTTTTTAAAGGTTTCATGTTTAATAAATGACAAAGAATTGAAGTTTTCTTGCGTAATTGTCTTTATTGAGACAAAATCCACATTCTGTAAATGAAGGGGCAGATGTGAATCGACATTTTGTTTACATACAGAAATATTTAAAAACATTGTTATTTGTGCAAAAAAAGACGAAGCAGTCTGTTTCCAGTCGTTTCAGGGACATTGTGGCAAGTCCTCTTCATTTAACTAAGTCTTCTTTTCCATTGTAAACGTGACGAATGCTTCTCTTCGGCTGCTCTTCGGCTGCTCTTCGGCTTCTCATCGGCTGCTCTTCGGCTTCTCATCGGCTGCTCTTCGGCTGCTCTTCGGCTGCTCTTCGGCTTCTCATCGGCTGCTCTTCGGCTTCTCTTCTGCTTCTCTTCGGCTGCTCTTCGGCTTCTCTTCGGCTGCTCTTCGGCTTCTCTTCGGCTTCTCTTCGGCTGCTCTTCGGCTTCTCTTCGGCTTCTCTTCGGCTTCTCTTCGGCTGCTCTTCGGCTGCTCTTCGGCTGCTCTTCGGCTTCTCATCGGCTGCTCTTCGGCTTCTCTTCTGCTTCTCTTCGGCTTCTCTTCGGCTTCTCTTCGGCTGCTCTTCGGCTTCTCTTCGGCTTCTCTTCGGCTGCTCTTCGGCTTCTCTTCGGCTTCTCTTCGGATGCTCTTCGGCTGCTCTTCGGCTTCTCTTCAGCTTCTCTTCGGCTGCTCTTCAAGTGGACGTAGTCGTCGTGACGTCACCCTTTGGTTCGTGGAATGGCTGTGTTCATTTCTCCGTGGGTCGAGTGTTTTGAAACTCACAGTCTTTATACAGCGTATAGACCTGCTTAATAATCAAAGAGACATAGAAGTCTCACTTTTTACAATATGGGAACTGAAAGACACGCATCTGAGCTGAAAATATTTCAACTCAAAGCCAAACATCTCCAGCGGGAAAGAGCCCTGATTCCTTTACATCCCCAAGAAGAGCAATTATTTTGTCTGAAATGAAATATCTATCCCTTTATTTTCTACAAATGAAAGGTGTAATAAAGAGGTGATTTCAAAAAGAAGGAATTATTTTTAAATGTGTGAACAGAATGCAGGAACCTAACTGATGAAAGTCAAAACCACTTTGAATAAAAACCCCATCGTAGACATTTTCCAGACTTCGATAGAGCACTCAACACAATTCATTGGAATTTAAACTAAATATCAATCCTGCTAAACTTTCCACTGGAGTTCTCTGCAAAGAGGTTGAAGAGTTTTGTTTTGTTTCAGCTGCACATCAACCTGTTTTAGGAACATTATTGAATCCAGTGGCTTTCTGAAAAAGTATTCTCACACATAGGCCACCCTATGGCATCATGTTTAGAAGGCACTGCATCACATTTTCTCCATTTAAAGGGCACCATGGAGGGCCCTTCATTACGTTTTTTCCTCTGGGGGGCACTCTGGAGGGGACTTCATCATGTTTCCTCCAGTAGAAGGACACCCTAAAGGGCACTGCGTGTTCTCTCTACTGGGAGGTAATTGAAAAAAGACTGTATGCTGACAACAACACATTGTTGGTGTTCAAAGCTTTTCTTGCACGCTTCTTTCATTTTTTTGAGAAAATGAGGATGTTGAGCACAATCACTGAATTTAGTTCTGCTCAGCTTTCCTGCAGACCCACAGCTCGGTAAACCTGCCGTCTCCCTTTACCGGCAAAACACCATCATCATTTCCTGTGCTGGCTCACAGTTTCCATGACAGCCGAGAGAAGGTGCAAAACTATAAAGGCAAGTTTCACCCTTTTTTTTGCCGTATTCCAATGAAATTTGTTGAGTGTGAAGGCGTGTGTGCTCACTAGCTTTCAGTGGTTTCTTTAGTGTCTGCCTCCTTCTGTGTAACAGCGTGAGATACTGTAGGATGTTCCTGACCCGCTGTGTGACGGCAGGGATTGTGTTGACAGTCCTCAGCCTCTGCCGGCCTGCGTGGAGTGGTGAGTATAAACTTAAGGATGTGACGATAGTAGTGTTCGGTCCATTGCTGGACCTCTGCTAGCTCCGGCAACTAGAAACCCTGACCTCTATGGGGACTCCATTTGTAATCCTAATCCTAAAACAGTCAGTTCAAGATGAACTGACCTCAGCCACAACCTGAGCTGAATACTTGTGCTCTGGTTGAGCAGACCAGTTGTAAGAAGACACTTCTGTCCTTCATGTCTCTGATTTTAGGTGTAAAAGACATGGAGATGTGTTGATAGGAGCCACCTGCTGTAATTCAGTATTTAATAAGCAAATGTTAAAAATAAATACACTACGTTAAACTGTTTAGTAGAGTTGGGTTGTTATTTTGATAGAAAATGAATGATGTAATATTGTTCTGTGTGGCCTACATTGGGCGATCACCTGGTTTCGTTTAGAGCGCGTGTGAGCCTGCAGCTTCACTGTGACGACTAGAACTCCTGCAGAGCTGCTGAAGTGCTGTCAAACCACAGAGTTTCGTCTGTTAATGTGTCAAACACAGGAAGTGACCTGTGGGTGTGGAGAGTTTTTAGGATTTTGCACATCACCTCTGGCAGAGCTGATTAATGAAGAAAAAGAAGTAATGAAATGTATTATTTTTTAAGTAAAATGAAATCAGCAGCCAATCACCATTTTCCACTGTCCACCACTGCCTTTAAACTGTAAAGTTAGTAGTTTGTTCCTTTGCAGACAGATGTAATAAGTTATATCTGCAGAGGTGTTGTCCTTCCTTTGCTGTTTGGATTCAGTACATAATCATGAGGTCACAACCCTCTGTGGACACAACTTAACTTATCTTCTAACCGTCTCCACCCAACCTTCCCTTTGTCTCTGCCAGCCGTGAAGATAATCCAGCCCTATAGAGTGGTGAGCACCAATGGTATGGCACAGGTCCATTGCTTCGTCCGACCCTCCTACCACCAGACCCAGCCCCCCTCTGACCACACCCGGCCTTACCCTTACCCTGAGCCCAAGGAGCTCCGTGTGACTCTGCTGAAAGGCCTCTACGGCACCCAGGAATTCTGCTCGTCCTTCCTCAACTTCACAGGGCAGAGAGAGCCAGGTGTGGAGAAACAAGGAGATGTAAGTCTGTGGGTGGATGGATGTTAACTTATTACAACTTTACCTAAAATCTTTAAATCTTAAAGGCCCTCAAAAAACACATTTTCTATACCAGCTTCTTAATAAGAGACATCCTACATCAAAACATAATTTTTTTCGCAAAGTTAGAGCAATTTTGCACATTTCATTCGAGATCATTTCTTTATTTTTAATGTGGGCGGGGCTCAGTTGGGAAGATGATGTCACTTGATGTCAACTTTTGCAACATTTCAATCTGCTGAAAGTTGCTTTTCTTGCCGGGCCATTGTCAATCAATTCTAAATCAAACGACACACAGTCCTGATGTTAAACAGTTAATAAATATACGACATAACGATGTTTATTCCCTGAACTTTAACTGAGATTTTCTCTTAGTCAGTCATGAATAAACCAAATACTTGAGGCAAGTCTACTTATGTTACACATTGCAGCAACAAGGCAATTCAAAGTTCTTTATTTAAAACATCAAAAGCATCGAAACAAACTGCAAAAAAAACACAGCAAAGGAGCGTTCAAATAAAATTAAAAGAGTCATAAAAGAGCGAAGAGAATATAAAAATAAAACCAGCTAAAAGAGAAGAAGACAGGTGTAAGATGTAAGATGGTAAACAATGTTTTTGCCTTGGGTGTCTCCCCTAATAAACAATATCATTTTTACAATCAATAGAGCCATCAACCTTCAACATTTTGATTGGATATGTATTATGAACTGACCCCACCGTAAGCCTAAACGTCTCAGGTCAGGGGTCAATCAACCAACATATGAAATAGAAAGAGATTTCTAAGAAGACTCTCCAGAGAGGCACTTCTGAGTTGTTTGCTTCTTCAAAATAAGAAAAGGTCTCCAGCAGTGTTCCTGACACATCACAGTGCAAAAGCAGTGGATGAAATTAGCAACATACACACAGTTATTTGTCTTGTTTTTTAACAGCAGACACTGTACACTGTATGTATGTTTCCAAGACAAATTTCCTTCGGGACAATAAAGTCCATCTTATCTTATCTTAGTTTTGCTCGTTCAAGATCCTGACTAGAAGTTGGGACAACATTGTCAGTTTGGTGTTGAGCGTGGTCTTGTAGGAAAAGTAAATTTCAAATTTGTCTCTGAGAGCTTTTACAAAGTGGTAGCATGACATTCATGCTACCACTTTGTAAAAATAAGATAGACTTTATTGTGTTCAGCAAAATGTGTGTCAACATGTCCTTCTGAGATACTTTGTGTTAACAAATTCACCATTTGGCCTGAGGGTGGCGCCAGAGTTTACACTGTCCAGCAGGAGAAGGGAGCTGAGTAAATCCCCTCATCAGATTTTTAATATTTTTTACAAAGAGGAGAAAATGTCATCTTCAATAGGCAGGATGGGGCATAAAAAAAACCCAATTCTAGGCAAATGGATTGTTACGTCTTTAATCAATATACGGCATGCATGTGAGTGCGCATGCTTCCACAGGTTGTCTTAACACAGAAAGAACACAGATAACGGGATTTATTTTATTATGAGAGGCACCCCTGTCACCACCTTTCTGTTCCCCCATGTTATGTGAACCGTTGGTAATTTGGCCCTGTTTGGAATAATTTCAAGAACTTTGTAGCCTCCTGCTTGTTGTTGGTTTAATTGAAAGTAACATATTAATATGTCATGATTCAAATGAAAAAAGACCATTTTATGATTCAGATTGCATGTGTTTTAGGTGCAGTGCTCTGCTCGGGTGAGGGAGGGCGCCGTGGAGGTGACGGTGTCCGGACTGAAGGTCACGGACACGGATTTGTATCGCTGTGAGATAGAGGTCTTCTACCCACCACCATACCTGCAGCTCACTGGCAACGGCACGCTCATTCATGTCTTAGGTGAGACCCCCACACAACACCTGCCCAGACAGTTCACACATCTTTCTGTCTCACCTTCAGTCTCACTTTCCCTCCATCCGCTTCCTCTGTCCACAGGCAGCTCCGACTGTCCTGTGCCGGGGGCTCAGAGACAGATTGCCCACCAGGGTGATGATGGGGAGGAGGATGAGGATGAAGGTGATGAGAGGATGGCACCAGCCAGTATTCCTGTGGTTGTACTGGTGATACTTGTCGTGTTTGTCCTCCTCATCATCATCTACTTCCAGGTCAGAGCATTATTATTTTTATTTACACATTTATTTCGTACTAGTAGTTATCACTGGGGGATGCAGCATGTTTAAAAGTTACAATGTCAAATAGCCCACACTACCTGGACTTTAACCTAAATATCATATTGCACACGGTCAAAATAATCACACTTGACGACACATTAGCACTGTGCAGGTTTATCTTTTTTTTGTGTGCAAATAAACACCACGGTAGGATTTTAAAAAGTGGCTAAAGTAAAAAATATGACCATTTAAATACACATAAATGTTTAATTTGTTTGTTGCAGACATATATGGCCATTGGAAATGAATATTAGTTTGAGATTAGTATGATTGGCACAATAAGGGCCTTAAATCGTTTTTTTTGAGGCCTGGTCTTGTTTCAGCATCTATTAATATTGACACTCATTTCAGCTAATGCAGTGCTTCAATGGTACACATCTCAAAATGAGTTGGTGTTTAATCAGATTACCTCACAGGGCTCAATAGGGCACAACAGTAATGCCTTAATGATGCAGGCTAAATCCTTCCATGAGCTCCCAGAGCTGGATTTAACTGAGTCATCGTCTCTGTCCTCGTTGCTGTTACTCTCCCCGGTATAACATCTAAACAAACGGTTATGATCACCTATTGTTTACTGCATTAAAATCTGTGTGTTGTACATTTGCAGGCCCTACAGTGTGAACGAGGGAGGAGGGAGGTCGTCAGACCGGTGCCTGGTGCGCCTCACAAGGTGGATGCTGCTGCATTTTCATGTTAAAACTTTGCATGAAACACCCACTGAATAATGATGTTGGGCTCATCATAAGTACCATTGATTTTGAATGGAGGGTTAAAGCATCACAGGGTCAGTAGTGACCGTTTATTAAATATCACCTCTGTTTTGATTGAGGTTTTTTTTACCAGCTGTAGAAAATTACACATTTGGTGTCTATGGTTATCTTACTTATTAAGTATGAAATAATGTTTACATTGTTGTAAACACTAATTGTATTAAACGCTGTAGCTTGATTGAGTTATCTGAACTCTCACTCTAAGCAGCTAGAAGGCTTGTACGGCTAACACTGTGTGTGAATTACAAAACTGAAATGCTTGAAGTTAAACTTGGCTTGACTCCAGCTGAGAATGCAATGCTTTGAATGATTATGCATTAGGGCTAAGTTTGCATGTGAATTTATTGTTACCTTTTGTCAGTCTATTTTGTTGCCATTGCAATGTTCAGCACATATTCATGTTGGATATTTCCTTGGAATAAAGATACTTTGCTTAAAAATTGTAGTTTTGTGGAATGTATTATTTCATTTTGTATTCATATTCTGTTAAACAGCACTGTTGATTGTAATTGATTGAAAAGCTTGCAATTTGATGATTTTTCCATCTGTAAATAAAACACAGTAACCGCCGGTACTGAGAAATGAAGCCAACGCAGAAGTGCCAATAACTGCAGTTCCAAAAAGAAGCATGTTTTAATGAAAAACAAAATGTTCCCAGGATTGAGCCTTGTGGAACACCTGATAGATTAAGGATAGAAACAGAAGCTCATGTATTATTGAAGTATAGGAACAAAACTAGCATTAGAAATCTTCACATTCCGGTTTATTTACTGCTGCCTGTCTACACCAGGACACTACTTTGAGAGTCTACAGTCATGTGAGGTTGGAGAGACCGCAGTACTTTGTATTATGCGCCAACATCCATATGCTAACATGACAATTTGACAAAGACAATGTTCTAATGCTGATGTTAAGCAGGAATACTGTTTACCATGTTCACCATCTTAGTTAAGTGTGTTAACATGCTAATATTTGCTAATTAGCCGCAAACATAAATGATCTAAATAGCGTTTTATCCAAAACAACAGTCAGTAAGCTTCGTGCTCTGGAGGCCATGAACGACTGTACAACATTTTATGAAAATCAATAGTTGTTGAGATATAGATATAGCCTGACTGCCTAGTCAGTCGGGACCAAAGCGTTGTAATACTGACTAATACAAAGTCTTAAGGAAACAAGACAGATTACAATCAAAATAATTTAGCTGTGAGCCCTAAAACAAAAGGAAAAAAATAACAATCTCTCTCTCAAAGAAGGATCAGACCAAAGACGGACCAATCAGTCAGAGAACACGGTTCAGGCTTCTAATTCTGATTGCGTCTGTGGTTTATATTTGTCTCACACAGTCACGCACACAGATTTCACAGAAACACAACCTCTGAAAAACAGGATGTGGACTGTACTCAGTGGTGTATAGTAACGAAGTAGAAATACTTCGATACTTTAAGACTTTTACTCAAGTATTATGCTAATAGGTGACTTTTACTGGAGTAGTTTTCCAGTAAGGTATGGCTTTTGGGTACTTTATACACCACTGACTGTACTGTATTACGCCAGATCAAATCAAATGATTAATTTTCTTTCAAAGACACTTCCTGCTGATGAAGATAATGGACGGAGGCACTTACTGATGATAATCCTCAGAGCTCTCGGTCAACAGTCACCTGATGTCACTGAGGTCTGAGATAACTGCTATGGTTACATGTACTCATGCAGTTTCTTGTCCTTTACTTGAGTATTCCCATTTTATGCTATAATCACATACTCATACTCCATCTTAGTTCAGAGGCAAAAAGTATCCCCAGCACCGGGGTTTGCACTGGCGGAATCAGAGCTGACTGCTTGTTTTTGCACCTAGAAGTGACACAAGGCAGCAACCTGTCAATCACCGTGTAGTCCCGCCCTAAAGCATACCCTGCTTTATGGTCAGTTTGACTCTAAATTAACCATAATTTACTAAATGAACATCATGCTGTACTGAAGAAGACTTAAAACTAGAGATTGGGACCATGAACTCAAGTTTACAATGTTTACTGAGGGAATAAATGAAGTTTCAAAATGACTGGTCACTGGGGTTTGCACTGGCTGAATCAGAGCTGACTGCTAAATGAAAGTCACTGTCTGACGGAGCTCTGCCGGCTCTCCTCCGGCTCAGTCTCCCGGCGGTGGGGAGGACGGAGAACGAAAATGCGAGTCAATTTCTCATTTCTGCAAATTTGGATTTATTCCAATAAAAGAACAAATCAAAACGTAAACAGACCGTGTACGTAAACAGGCAGACAGGAACAGTTCAGTGATGTATTGAAGAAGTGAAGAGACAAAGGCTGGCAGGTGGAGACAGGGGTTAAGGAGCAGGTCCACGGTCAGGTTGCTGTAAAGCAAGGCATGAACCAACATTGACAGTCTGGCATGGTTTGAGTGGAGATGGGCCGGTTATACACTGCAGGGCTGATGGAGATTGATGGAGATTGGTAACAGTTGAGCAGGCGGAGGAGATTGTTCAACAACAACAAAAAAAGCATAAAACAACTTGTAAATTCAAACTTTTTTCTCTGAATGGAACAAATAACATTTCCTGCAGTACAGGAAGTGGTGTGACCTACAGATAAAAAACGATGACTTTTAGTGGCCACTGCATGACAAGTGCTCCCTACAGGAAAGAGTGGCAACCACAGAAACTACCCAAAACAGTTGCGTGTGCTACTGAGTGTCTTCAAAGCATTGACGGCCCCACAGAAACAAAGACTTAGGTTAGCTCGTCATCCAACCTCAACATTTCCTTTTTCCTGTTTAATAAAGAGCTCAGTACCAGAATGAGCTGTTTGTGATTGTGATGCTGGTTAACACTGGTGTCTTTGTACTGTGATTGTTAGGTTCTCTGCAGTTTTTACTGCAGAGTGAAGGAGCAGAAACGCTGAGATGACATCTTGCAGCTCTAACATCTTCATCATCTTCACAATTTATCTGAGCTTCATCTTCCACCGAAGCAATGGTAGGACTCTCAATACTGTCTCTAGCAACTTTCATAGTTTTACCTTTAATTCTTATACTTATGGGTTGTATTATAATAAAAACAAGATGACTAATAATAGCCTAATAATTCACCGAATGATCCAATGAAATGTCGACCACTGCGTTGCATATGCTGCTGTTTGTACATGCTGTCTATTACAAGAAACAAAAGTACAGACTGAAAACATTCACTTCTCAGAAGAAGCAATTCTTTTTTGTTGAAAATGAACAAACTTGAGACTTGATGTGTTTTAAAGAGCAGCTGAATCCTTTTCACTCATCAGGTTTTGAGGTTATTCAGCCTGAGAATCGGACTGTAAACCCAGACGGGTCAGCCTCCATCAGCTGTGAACACACGGCAAACGCCAACTCAGTCGAAGATGCTCGACTCAACGTCATATCGCAGTATGTTTCCTAATTTATCTTTTTTTTTATAATTATAATGCATCACCTCATCTGCATAATGAGGCACATTTGAAACCACTGAATAACCAAACAGGTGCAAGAAAAAACAAACGAATACATAAAACTGTGAGGGTGTTAAACCACTGTACATCATTCAACACTCTTATGTCGGGGACTGTTTCTTGGCCTGGTGTGCTCGCAGTCTTCGCGTCTCCAACTCTTTGCAAGAAAGTGGATGAGTGTATCTCTAAGACTTGGTCTATGGTGGGAGACATACTCTGTTGAGATTATCTTTGTCCACTCTCAGAACAGACAAACCTAGACTGCTGTGCCAGAAGGGGAAGAAAGACTGTAAGAACGTTAGCATGCACCAAGATAATCCCCAAAAATGGCTGTTCATCATGCTCAACATCGGGCCAGAGGCCATGACCAAGAAATACGAGTGTGAGTTCACAGTGAAAATAGATGATCTAGTTCAAACCAAGACAGGAACGCCAACCAAACTACTGGCAGGTACGTTCAACCCTTTGAACGATTTGCAATGCCAATGTTAATACAAGCCAATGAAGAAATATCGTCAAATGCACCACACATGTATCCACTTTCATATTACAAACAGGTACTGTCTTGATTAAATGAAAAACAAAGTTCAATGACAGTTATTACCTTTTTGTTTTTAATAAAGCTTGAAGGGTATTTTAGATGTTCACTTTCCAAATACTTCTCTGTTCATTGTTGATGATTTCAAATTTGGGAACTTTTGTTGTGTTTGAGTTTGTGCTGTTGGTCAAACACATCTAAACTCTATTTGTGTTATAAACCAGAAAAGTACAAACAGGAAATTTCCTGACCATGTTTTTGATTTTAGGTCAAAAGGAAGCGGCCTGCTTCCTTCAGCTTTCGCCTCCTCCTTGTCCTCAGCCTCCTCAACTCTTCTGGATTGTGATTGGTCTGCTGGCTCTGATGTTCCTGTACAGCTGTGTCATCACCTCCTTCTTCATCAGACTGAGGGTGACTATGTGTCTGTCTGCCAGACAGTCTCACTACACCCGTGGTTATCTGTGTGTCTTTCTGTCTCTGATAATAAAAATAAACCACAAAACACTTAATAAATTAACAGCTGATGAATTCAAGGCGATGTGTCGGGAAAGTTGGACGGCCGTGCTGTCTCCTGCAGCACAAAACATGAAGTAGCTGACTCTGGATAATGACTCAGACCAAATACTACACTGACAATCATCACTACCCTCCACAATTTGGCATACAAGTTTTAGGGCATTTCATTTTTAAAGAAAGGGTAAATTATGTGGGCACCAAAAGGAAACTACATCATTTATAACCAGTCTTATGCTCTGACTTCTACTATCTCTGTTTACGTAGTTTCTCTGTTTACCCCACTTTGTTTAGAACAAAGTAAATCTTCAGCTATTGCGACTACAAGTCTCCAGCACTGTATGATGCTTTCATTGAGCTACTGATTGAGAAAAGAGAACCTGAAGCAACCTGTTACTTTTCTATTTCTGTGTTCCAGTGCAGCAACAGAGAAGCCAGGAACTCCACCTATGTAGAAATGAGGAAAGCTCCTCAGCCAAGGAATCCACCGTTCTGACTCATCTCTCCTCCTCCTGGCCTCACGCTCAACGTAACGAGAGAGAGAACAATGCTTTTTTCATGCAGCTATACATACAATGTATTGCACTGTGTTGGTTGTTTAATGTTATGCACTCTCCACCAGTGGTGTATAGTAACGAAGTAGAAATACTTCGTTACTGTACTTAAGTAGTTTTTTTGGGTATCTGTACTTTACTACTTATATTTCTGGTGACTTTTTACTTTTACTTCACTACATTTCCCCTGAAACCTTCGTTACTCGCTACAAAATCAAATCTATCTTTTGAAACAAAATGAATCGTGAGAGCAGCGTCGGGGACTGTGGTGGAACACAGACTGCAAGCAGCAGGTTTGGTGAATCAGTGGTGCTAGCAGCAAGTTAAATCATTGGTTAGTCACGTTAATGCACAATTGCAAACAAATGCTCTCAAAGCCGCGGTGTTGTGATTCCCAGTGATGCCAGGATGCTATATGCTACAATGTGACAACTGGCCAGCCAGCGTTTCTCCGATTGGAGTGAGACGAGGAGAAAATGTGATGTGGTGATCTTCGCAATAGAACATCTTTGATGTGTCGAGTCTCGGCCAATCAGCGTTCAGATGTGTACAGCGTCTTCATTTCCCTCCGTTAAAGTTTAAGTTACGTTATGTTCCGTTACCTGTTAACGTTCGTCATAATCGCGATTTAGAAGGAAAAAACGTAACGTGATGAAACATGCAGCCCCCCCCCCCCGTGTTCCGGTTCAGTTCACGCGGTCACTCATTAACGTTAAACCGGAACACCGGCGCATCTGGTTGCAGGTTGTTTGTTTTAACTCAAAGTAGAATGAGGCGACTTCGTGGTCAGAATAACTTTTATGATAACGAAACATGAGGCCCAGATACTGATGACATGATGAGGCCAAAGAGCTTCAGGGAGAGGAGGCTGTCTGTAGCGCACCTTGACGCAGGGCTGAGCTGTGAGTGGAGCTAGGCCTGGATAAAGGTGGAGCTGGGCCTGGATAAAGGTGGAGGTCTAAACAGACGTGAGTACAGCTTCCTACTGTCACAGTGTTTTAAATACATTGATAAGGCAGGGTATGCTAAATGCAGCCTCTGCTCCAAGGAGATGAAGTACAGCAACAAGGGCTCACATGTCCTCTCATCACACTGTTCACACTGTTCACACTGTTCACTGTGATGACCACAGCCAGTGGACTAACAGGCCCAACAGTCCCACGTTGCTCCCAAGAACCCTGAAGTAATGAGAGGGTTAAGGTGCCTGTACCTTCATTTCAGCGGGTTCATTTAAATAATTGAACTGGATTGAATGCATATTAATTGCAAATATAAGATAGGCCACAATTCTAACAAATGTACAGTAACAGTAGAAGTTAATATTAAGCCATACAGTAACAGGGTTCAATGAAAACGAATCACTTTCTTTGTACAGGCGATGGTTCTCGCTACTCTTGCTATCTTCGTTTTTATTTGACCAAAACGTTTGAAAATGAGACCTCGGTCTCAATGGATTTTGTCTAAATAAAGGTAAATATTAATAATAGAGCAGAAATACTGATTAATGACTGAATAATATATTCGTTTTTTGCTTAAAGTAAATGTCTCATCACTTAATTTTCTTCTCAGAATACACCAGAATGCTACATTTTAAACCTCATATTTAAGATCAATTTTGATATTTGAGTCATGTTGTGGATGATCAGATGGAGTTATGATGGTCGCAGTCGCCCAATTGCAGATTCAGCTTGAGCAAAACCTTTGTCTATTGTGTTCAAATCAGGCCCATAGGAGTTTACAAGGCAGGCGTCCTTTCTCTAAACACTGACCTGATGCATCAAGTGGATATGTTTTGCTGAACATAATATTATGCATTTGTCCTCTACATCCTCTAGTCTAATGAGCAGACTTATAAACGCGCTGTTACAACTCCTTCACAGTGTCATATTGCTTTTCGGAGAATTATGATGATAAGTTCATAGTAGATGCAAAAGTATACTCATGTACAATATATTATGTTGAACATTGTTGCTCCTGGATGGATCACAGCCAGCCCAGTTATGTTCAACACAGCTCCATGTGCTTGGTCATGGTGCCACAGCACTTAAAAGAATAAACTTCACAATTCTCAAAATTCTGACCCTTTGCTTTTTTATTAACAGCATTTACTTGTACTTTTACTTTCAATGAACAGGTTATGATGTTCATTTAATGTTCAGGTTATGATGTACATTTAATATCAGAAAAGTACTTTTGTACTTAAGTACAATAAATATCAGATACTTTAAGACTTTTACTCAAGTAGTATTCTAACAGGTGACTTTTTACTTTTACTTGAGTAGTTTTCCAGTAAGGTATCTTTACTTTTACTCAAGTATGGCTTTTGAGTACTTTATACACCACTGCTCTCCACCATGTCAAATATGTGCAACATACTCTGGCAAATAAACGGTTCTGATCCTGATAATCAAAGGGAAAAAGAGAACACGACAATAGAGCGGCAGGGAAGGGAACAGAAAATGAACTGAATGGAAAACTGCACTTTATCGTCAAATGACAATCCTCCTGCCGCACCCCAAGTATTATCTCTATCATTCATGTTCTCTTTACTATCATACATTTTACTGGCTGCTGGTTGTCCAAGGAGACATTTGGTGAGCAACTGTCCAGTCTCTGAAGGGCATGGTGGGAGAGGCCTTGATCCACTCAAAAAAGGCAATTCTTGGACAAATGAATGCTGGATGGGCCTCCTCCTGAATTGGAGGTGCTTCAAGGTCTGGAAAATGTTGAGACCTGCAGCCGACTGCAAGTCTGGCCCAAAGTGGTCCTGGCCTTGAATACAAACAGCAAGGGAAAGGAGGGAGGATAATAAACACATACATGCATAATTGCCGGACTCCCGAGCCAGCTTCCTCTCGTCTGCTGTTGGCCAGGGTAGTAATGTATTCTCTATCACAGGTTTTACCTATGTTGTCTGTTTTTATCCCAATGTCTGAAATGTATATTTTCTATCAACTGTAATTTTTTTTATGCTTTTTAACATTTTATCAATAAAATGATGAAGCAAACCTGATCCAAACATCCTTTCCAAACTCAAAGCTAGATAGGAAAGACTTTATTGTCATCCATCTATAGACAGGGCAGTATATTACATAGAGGAGGACCATGATGTTTCCCTGGTCACATTGTAAAAACAAAAGAATCAACAAATGAACATAAAGTTCAAACTAAAATAGACACAACAGGTACAGAACAAGGTACAGAACAATGCAAACATATAGTGCAATAACAAACATAGTTAGTGCAAATGTATGTGTGCCGCCATCTTGTCAACTTTGACGACTAGAACAGAAAATGTATGCAGGTACAACCACATTTCCAGGCCCTGTTTCTTTTAAAATGCAGGTTTGTGTAAGAGCATCATGTAGCAGACTGTATACCTGGACAGCAGCGAGTTGCATTGTAGATGCAACACAGACTATGGACAACAGAGGGAGGTAGTCTAGAACAACAATACGTTTAATAACAGACTTTCTAAACCAGGGATAGAAACATGATATATCCTAAGATCTAGAGAAAGGCCAGAATTTAGGTCATGCATTCTAAAAAAAAAACTTTCTGAGCTGCGAGAGAAGAGTACTAGGACAAGAAAAAGAATAAAAGGATAATACTGAAAAACAACATTTAATGAGTACTGTTGGTAATTGTTGGTCTTGTCAGACGAGGTTGCGTCATGTGTTGATAGGTTAAATTCTTTGTCTCCTCACATAGTTTGCATCATGTGATTATTTGACATCATCTGTTTACTTTGGAAGATGGATGATTTTCTTAACGCCTGATTGGAATGATCCCTCTGGGAATAAAGAGTTTGCAATCATCTGACGTCAATACAAGAAGGTGTGAAGCCTTAACGAGAGCGATTCACGAGAGAGCAATGACTGTACGTGGTGGTTGGTTGTGTTAAGCGCTTGACACAAATCCAGTCTCATGGGCTTGGGTCAGCAGGTAGAGGGTGAATGTGCGTGTGTGTGTGTGTGTGTGTGTGTGTGTGTGTGTGTGTGTGTGTGTGTGTGTGTGTGTGAATGAGAGAGAGCATAACACAACTATAGTATCATGAAGTCTTCTACCTCTATCTCTTTGTCTGGCAAAGAGAAAATGTTTAATCTGGTCAGTGCTCTCTCCACGAAACCCAGAATTGCTTCCTTTTTTTTCAAAATAAAAGACCCTTCCCCAAAGTAAAATCTGGAAAGCTCAGGTGTTCGTCCGAGACGATGACATGAAAAGGCCAACACTGACTGTCTTTCTAACAGGAGCAGCTGTTAGTTGCTGACAGAAAAGCCATGAACTCTTGGCTATGCACCTTTTTAATGTGTTCTATGTTCTTGGTGTAGTCAACCAATCTAACCTCATGGGAAGGCGAATAAATAGCACGCCACTTTTAAGGACATTTTGCGAATCATGTCTGTGCATTTTATAGCTTTCACAAATCATTTAACGTCCAACTCGTCACATGAGGACTCACGGGCGCAGTTGGTATCCCCGGCCGGGGTTACCAACTAGATGAAAATAGGTGATCCACTGTTGCAACCCCCAACACGGACGCTAGTCTAGGCCTGATGAATCCCTGTTTGGTCACCTGAGCGAGGTTATCTGATGCTGAGAGAAACTGAAACTCCCGATGCCCTAAGGTCACATCAATGGTGTCGCTCGGGGGCCTGAGTCCTTTGATCGAGGCTCAGCCCATGGAGGCCGGTAACGGCTCCCGTCGTGCCGGGATCTGGTCTTCTCGGAGTCGGGTTGTTTGGGAATGCAGCCCAACGTGGGTGGTAAACACTCCATCCGAGGCTAAATACCGGCATGAGACCGTCAACAAGTACCTTATGGAAAAGTTAAAAAGAACTTTGAAGAGAGAGTTCAAGAGGTTGTGAAACCATTGAGCGGTAAACAGGTGGGGTCCGCGCAGTCTGGCCGGGGGATTCAACTCGCCGACCCGAAAGATAGTGAACTATGCCCGGGCAGGGCGAAGCCAGAGAAACTCTGGTGAAGGCCCGTAGCGGTCCTGATGTGCAAATCGGTCATCTGATCTGGGTATCGGAGCGAAAGACTAATCGAACCATCTAGTAGCTGGTTCCCTCCAAAGTTTCCTTCAGGATAGCTGCCGCTCAGAGTCTGGCAGCTTTTTTTCACTGCATTCACGTGAATATGGTGTACTGAGTCATAATTCTCACGGTACCTACTTTTCCTGAAGGCAACGTGGTTGAGGAAGGTCCTCAGCCTTCTTTGTTATGCTGTCACTCATGATTACACAACCCTCTCAGTTGATGCCACACCCCCACGCTAGATCAGGGACAAAAGTCTGAAACTGAAAAAAATACGATCTGAATGTGAAAAAAAGATTTTAAAATGAAAAAAAAAAGTGAACTGAAAAAAAAAGATTTGAAAATTTAAAAAATAAGATCTGACTCTGAAAAATACAAGACCTCAAATATCAAAATATATATGAAAGTGAAAAATGGAAACAAATATTTTATTCAAGACAATTCCAGGCAGGCAGTTCAATGATTGGATGGGCTTATTACAGTCGACAACCACATGCTTTGGATTTGTTTTCCAAAGCATGTAATTTATTCATTCAGGATGTACTGTCAAGAAAATGTCAAACTTATTTGTTAATTTAGTTTGCAGCATGTGATTGGTTGAAAATGAGAATGTTGAAAAAAACCGCATTTGCGAATCCAGCCACGTCAGGGGAGTTTCATAAAACCCACACACGAATGTGGAGCGATCCACAAACAAATGCATTCAAATCCACAAACAAATAGAAAAATCCACACACAAATACAGAAATATATTTGTGATTTTTTATTTACATTGATATAAATCGTAATTTATCTATGTGTGCATTGGAATGTATTTGTGAATCGTTCTGCGTGCATTTGCAATTATCGAGACTGATCTGACCCCATAGCCTTCTGGTCTGCAGGACGAAAGGAGAGACGAAACATAAGACAGGGAAAGAGAGACAGAGTTAATGCATCTGTGTGTTTCTGTGACAGAGGGAGGGGGAGAGGGAGGCAGGCTGTGTGAGGAAGTGTTGTATAACATTATCTCCAATGGACATTTAAATCACATTATCAGGATGTTAGTCTTTAGTCGTAGATTGCACAATAGTTTTTTTTGTTCTCTCCTGATTTCTGAACTTGTCAGGATTTAAAAACTTGCATTTTAAGTAAACATCACCATTGTTTGTTCACAAGAAAACACTACAGACCATCATTTGAATGCATGTGCCATCATCCGGTGGCCAAAACTTCGACAGCTTATTTTCTTCAGGATTAACTGTTGAGGTGTCCCTCATTTTTTTATCTGACTCACTTTAGACTCTAGACTCACATTACGACCTGTCATACTTAACAGTGAAAGCAAACAAACACAATTACACTTGTTCCTTTACATGACATACCTGCAAGTCAGCCACTTCAATATTTACATTGTTCTAAGTTTGGCTGAGTCATCTTGTTAACTTTAATATTGAACTAGTGATGTGTCCGCTGCATACTATCTCTGTCCATTTGGACGGCTGGGTTCTATATTTAGTTAATTTTTGTGTTTGCGATCCCCAAAAGAATACAGAGTGGTTATGGCTCAATTTTTACATTTTGGTTGTCCTAACAACGGCAGACCAAAGATTATGAATTTTTAGTGTTGTTTTCAGAGTCAAGGTACACCGGAGTGAAGTTATTGCATCTCTCACACTGTATAGTCTAACCAAACTGAAGGAAAGTAAGTACATGTGCTGAACACAGTTTCACAACTACCTGGAAGAGATAATCAATATAAAGGTCGACCAATAAAACATTTTTGCAGACCATTTGTAAAATCTGTGAAAGGCCCCTTGACATGATGCTGCAGGCTCCTTTTTCTAAACAGGAAAGAGAGAGATGCATTAAAGTCACGCAGTATAACTAAAGACCTGTTGGATCCAAGAAAAGGAAACAGTATTTCTATATTAGTGCAAAGATTCTTTAATGTATTTGTTTTCTGTTGGCCTTACAGGAGTCAGAAAACACATTTTCTAGAATAGAGTAGTAGTAGATTTCAGTGTTGCATTGAAACAGTACACAATGAAAAGACACATGTATGATCTGCATGTAATAGTGTTCATACAGAGGTCACTGTACCAAGACTTTTACATCTGTTACTAAATGCTCACCACCATGACCAAGTACATTTTTCTGTCTTATTACAGCCACCATGCAGTGTTTCTCTACAGCATGTTGGTCTCACATGAGCCAGGCTGCAGTATCTTAAGAGTAACAATGAGCTTGATGCATTTTCTAAACCAGGGGTAGAAAAAGGCATAGATCACAGGGTTAAGACAGGAGTTGAAATAGAACAGACATATTACAAAGGCAGCAGATGAGGTATTGAGCAAGGTGTCCTGGCCTGTGAGTGAAACACAATAATATGGGCAGAGGCACACTAGAAACACAACAATAACAACACCAAGAGTCCTGGCTGCTTTCAATTCAGATTTTTTAGCAGTTACACTGACTGAACACTTGAGAGTCAAAGCTGCAGTATGAGACCGCATGGCACGAGCCTGAGACACAGCCACCACAAATACTCTCATATACAGAACTATGATGACAGTGACAGGACCAATAAAAGTCAAAAAAAGATCTGCAAGTCCAGCAATGTAGTTAATGACATAGACGCACTCTCCAAAGCAGGAATTATACCTGCCTGGTTGTTCCAGGTTATCCTTCAGCAGCAGACTGTCAAACAAAACAGAACATATCCAACACAGACAAACACAGATCTGAACTCTTTTTTGTGTGACTTTGTTGGGATAATGTAGAGGCTCACAAATAGCCACATATCGGTCAACTGATATGAGCACCATGGTTCCTACTGATGCAGAGGTAATGATGTATCCTAGATACTGATACAGAATACACATGAGGTCACCGAGCAACCAGCAGCCGTCTATGAGCACAATTTGAAAGAACATGAGGAAGCCCACGAAGAAATCTGACACAGCTAGAGAGAGGAGGAGGAGGTTGGTGGGTGTGTGGAGCTGCCTGAAGAAATCAGAGAACAACATGCTTATCAATAATGGCAGTCAATTTATACTATATATATATATATATATATATATATATATATATATATATATATTATATGAAGAGATAAAAGCATTGACTGAAACACAAAAACATATTTCCTTTACAGTCTGAGATCTGATATTTTGTTTTGTTCTATATCATTAATCATTTCTTGTACAGTTACCAGTTTTGTAAATTGATAAAACATGAATACTTGAAGTGGGAGATGGCGATGATGACGAGCAGGTTGAGAGTCACAGTGATCAGAGAGATGGAGGACAGTAAAATGTAAGTGAGCATAGATACAGAGTGAGGACGCATGGTCTTCCTGCAGGAGGAGTTGAGGAGTTCTGGAAAGCAAAGCTCGGCTTCTTCAAAGCTTTTCATTGTCAGAAAGAGGAGACAAGATGCTGCTGTGCTCGACATACAACTGAATAATCTCTTTTCTTCCTCCACATCCCTCCTTGCTCTTTTACTCTGGTGACAACTTTCTCTTCGTGGGAGTGACTAAACTTCTCCCTTACTGTTTCATCTACCTTCATTGGGCTTTTCCCTGTATTTCACCTCCCCCTCCTCTTTTTTACTTTTTTTTCCAAAACAATTACAAGTTCCATCATGCTTTGCAACGGGGAAAGTGCAAGGCACATCACAACACAGCCAAAGTTGCCTTTTTAGTACAGTTGTGGCCAGGACAAGAAGAAGGGAGTGTACAGATGTTCAAATATTAGCCTGTTTTAAACACATCTTTACTTTGTGATCAGTCACGGTGTTGTGTGTTATGTTTATTCATGTAGACATCCAACACCTGAGGTTCAACAACAACTTTGGTCTTTGTTGCAAATCAAACAAATACAAAGTTATTTTTGTTCCAGGCGACCCTCCGTCAGGTTTCTCATGAACCCGTGTCTCACTCTCACATTGGTTTGAGCTAACTGCCTCCCCAACAGGTCCAGATATTAAGCATGCTAGATATGTGCAATAAGTCAAATACATATAAAGTGTTGCACGAGGGTCGTGGGATGAAGGGATGTAGGGTAATGGAATGAAAAGGTGTAGGGTAATGGAATGAGGAGGGGAAAGAGGGTAATGGAATGATGGATGGTGGAGAGCATTGATGGACCGCTGATGTCCAATGGCTGGTGGGAACTGGGGGAGTGGAGACTTTGGAGTGGGGGCCATCTCTTCGGAGGCTCTGATTATGCAGAGTCCCCAAAAGTTAGCTTCATGTGTGTGAGTGGATGTTTTCTGATATTGTTCGGGTTAAAACGGATGTATGTGAGGTTTGCGGGGGAAGACCAGTGGCAGAGAGCCTTAACGATGTGGTCGGGGTCAGTTGAAGATGGTGGCTGAAAACGGTGGGACCGGAGTCGACAGAGGGTTGGAGGCTGGTGGCAATGGGGAATTTCTTCTCAAAGAAACGGGATAGTATGTCGGCAACCGAGTTTTGTGAACTGGGATGCGGGAGGCTCGGATGTCGAACTGGTGCTGAGCCGAAATCAAAGTGAGCCACCGCATGAACTGCATTATATCGAGACAATGAGTCCGTCCTTTGTTAAGGATGTCTACGATGCCGCTGTTGTCTGGATAGATTGCGATGGTCTTTTTGGACCATTCATACTCCCAAATAATGGCTGCTATGACTACAGGATACCTTGGTGAGATCGTGAAAGAAGGGGTGAGGGATGAGAGCAGAGATTTGAGTGCAGGGCAGCCGAGAGCGAGATGTGGGGATTGCATTTGGATCGATTTGTTTATTGAGCAAGGTCGATGTAGTTACCAGTGAGGATCTGTTGCCTGAGCGTTTGACACGGGTGATGGTCGGGCGGGTGCGACTGGGCGTGCTCAACGTAATGTTGTGGCTAAAGTTGAACTTGTAGGTGGAGAAAATTGAATTGGAACAGCACTGGAACTGGCTGCTGGCAGAGCTGTGGAAAAAAGGGTTGTATTTAAGGTGGGATGGGTAATGCCAGTGGGGATAGGGCTGGAGGAAGGGAGGGGAGGGGGGAAGCAAAAACAGAAGCAAACAATGTTTTTTGGCCAATGATCCACTGTGGATCCCTATTGTTAGAGCGGTCTGTGCAGCTGAGGTAGCCGGTGTCTAAGTGAGAGGAGAATGTTGGCAGAGGTGGGTGGGACAGGAAAGGTAGAAGCGAGAGAACAGGAAAGGATGCTGGGATGCATGTGCATGGGTTTATAGTGAAGTCTTGCGAAAATAATTTTCAAGGTGAGATGTCTCTGCTACAGAAGAAGCTTGAAGAGGGTGGAATACGACCTGGCCCTCTGAAAGGGCTGATGTGAATGGCTGCGTCATGATGTCATCGGCGTTGCGGCTGATGTGGCGCAGGGAACCCGGATGTGCTCTGGAGGCTCGGAGAGCGAGAGTGTGTTGTGCGGTGCGTCCGTGAACAGTTTGGAAAGTTTTGCTGTTTCATTGGAAAGGGATGTTGCGCTGAATGATTGCTTTCTTCGGAGGAGAGACGGTCCACTTGGAAATGTAGAATATGTAGAGACTGTCGGAGCGTTGGCATGGTGAAAGAGGTTTGCAGTGGTTTCACCCGTAGTTCGAGCACCTGGATCTGGGAGAGAGGCGTCAGGACGCTGAAGACGGAATCTCCCCCCGGAGCTGTTTGAAGGCGAGGGGTGACGACTTTGGTGGATGGATGTCGAGAGCCGCGGGTAACGTGGATGGTTGAATGCTGCCGAGGTTATTGGCTACGAAGCATGGTGGGTGAAAGAGGGAGCTCTGGGACTTCAGGATATAGCTGGTCATCTTCAAACAGTTTGTTATTGGAAGGGTAGAGAAAGAGCCTTTGTACAAAGTAAGCGGTTTAGGTTTTTTGCTCGTCTGTCACACGTCATGTTGAAGCTGAGTCAAAGAGGAAGTCAGTGGGTCAGATGTGCTTAAATACTTTGTGCAGAGTAAATGAGATATGTTCGGGGTGTGGTCCTTGTTCCCGAAATAAGTTATAAAACTTAATATAGTATATATATATATATATATATATATATATATATATATATATATATATATATATATATATATATATATATATATAGTGTGACCAACACTTTTGAAAACCCCTTGAGACACCTGGAGCTTAATTTCAATTTGTTTTGTTTGTAACTGTGGAGAATTTCAGTATTAAACGCATTATAAGTAAGATTAAATAACCCCCCTAGTGATGAGTAGAAGTGTCACAATAATAATATGTTAGTCACAATATGTTTACAATATTCTTGCTTATAGAAGATATTATATGTTACAGTATATTAACTAATTGAATGTATTAAATCATAAAAGTATAGTCACTGAAGGTATTAAAACACTGTAAGAATAGTTTGAGGGTCAGACAGGAATTCTGAATGGGACATGCAGCAGAGTGGAGCATGGGGTCAGGGGGGAGGACAACTGACCAGGGGTGGAGTCAAATGGAGCCAACCACAGACCGCCACGGAGGGTCATTCAGATGATTTATGACTGTTTCGGACATTTCCGACGTATAAAAGACTGTTCTGGAGAGAATTGTTCAGACCACATCCGCCCTCGTTTTTCAGCACCTGAATTCAGACCTGTGAGTGAGATAAGTGTGTGTGGTCTCTGTTCTCGAGAACATTACTATTGATAGTTAATGCAGCTTATAAGTGAATTTCATGTAGTACATTAAATATTGTTGTTGAGTGTGAACCGGATCCAGTCCATTTTTCTGATGCGCGTGCGCACTCAGAGGCTCGCAGCAGAAAAGTCCCTGCGGCCTGCAGCGTCTCATCCTTTTCGTTTTTGAACCCTAACATAACGAAAGACAGAAACTTCTCACAAATCATAGGGGTGGTCTCAGTTTGTAGTTTAGGAGCATTCCCAAGCAAGACAACGTATTTAATCCCTCTAGTGTGTTCTGGGTCTACCCCGGGGCCTCTTACCAGGAAAAGGCAGGAGGAATCCTGGCCAGATGCCCAAACCATCTCAGCTGGCACCTTTCGAGGTGAAGGAGCGGCGGCTCTACTCTTAGCTCACTCTGGATGTCTGAGCTCCTCACCGTATCTCCAAACTGAACCTAGCCACCCTACAAAGGAAGCTCAATTTGGCAGCATGTATCCGTGATGTCATTATTTCGGTCACTGCCCAGAGCTCATGACCTTATCCGAGGCTCGGAACAGAGACAGACTGGTACATTTAGGGCTCTGACTTCTGGCTCAGCTCCCTTTTCACCACAACGCCGTCATCACTGCTGACACAGCACCTCACCGCCTGTCCATCTCATGCTCCATTTTACCCTCACTCGTGAACAAAACCCCGAGATTATTGAGCTCCCTCGCTTGGGGCAATGACCCACTCTCAACCCCAAAGGCACAATCATCATTTTTCCTGCAGAGAACGATGTCGTCAGACTTGGAGGTACTGACATAATTCTCTGGTATTATTTAGACAAGGCCTGCTGCAATTTTAGTTTTTATAGGTGCTATGGAATCATGTACAACATTGTATAGTTGACGTTATTTAGATAATCATCTGTAGACATTTTTGGATTTCGGTGAAGTCTTTCTGAAAGGTATTAGCAGAGTTGGTAATGAGGACACAAGAAGAAACATGTGTCATGATCTTTCTTACTCAAGGATAGCTTCATTTCCTGTTCCTGTGTATGTCCCAACTGATTGATTGCCTGCACTGCCCTGATTAGTTGCACCTTATCCTCATTACCCTACTGCATGTGTGTATTAAATATACGTACTCATTTCCTCTGTTGCCCATTTGTCTTCGTATTTCCTAGTCAAGTGTTCCAGAGTTTTTTCTTGTGTATTTCACATTGGTATTAGATCTTACTCATGCATTTCTTGACTCTGCCTTAGCCTTGTGATTTTGGATAACTTTGGCTTAATTCGGTTCAGTAAAAAAACTTTTTAATTCAACCCATACCTTCAAGCCCGATAGGCCTCCTTGGTTCTCAGGTTGCTGCCACAACTGGCACTGACAACCATCTGACAACCATCCACACACTTCTGTAACCTTGGAATCATTTTCGATAAAACCAAAGTTCCAAACTTAGTTAGTTTCAGTGTTTGGGATCCCCAAAAGAATACAGAGTGGTTATGGCTAAATATTTACATTTTGGTTGTCCTTTAACAGCGATAGATCAAAAATAATGATTATTTAGTGTGTTATTTTCAGAGACACGGTACATTGGAGTGATTTTGTAAACTTGTGTAAGAGAGAACATATTTTATTCCTTCACACACTGTATGGGCTAACCAAACTGAGGGAAAGTAAGTACATGTGCTGAACACAGTTTCACAACTACCTGAAAGAGATAATCAATATAAAGGTCGACCAATTAAAACATTTGTAAAATCTGTAAAAGGCCCCTTGACATGATGCTGCAGGCTCCTTTTTCTAAAGAGCAAAGAGAGAGCTGCATTAAAGTCACGCAGTATAACTAAAGACCTGTTGGATCCAAGAAAACAGTATTTCTATATTCGTGCAAAAATTCTTCAACTTATTTGTTATATGTTGGCCTTACAGGAGTCAGAAAACACATTTTCTAGAGTAGAGTAGTAGTAGATTTCAGTGTTGCATTGAAACAGTACACAATGTAAAGACACATGTATGATCTGCATGTAATAGTGTTCATACAGAGGTCACTGTACCAAGACTTTTACATCTGTTACTAAATGCTCACCACCATGACCAAGTACATTTGTCTGTCTTATTTCAGCCACGATGCAGTGTTTCTCTACAGCATGTTGGTCTCACATGAGCCAGGCTGCAGTATCTTAAGAGTAACAATGAGCCTGATGCATTTTCTAAACCAGGGGTAGAAAAAGGCATAGATCACAGGGTTAAGACAGGAGTTGAAATAGAACAGACATATTACAAAGGTAGCAGTTGAGCCATTGAGCAAGGTGTCCTGGCCTGTGAGTGTAACACAAAAATATGGGCAGAGACACACTAGAAAGACGACAATAACAACACCAAGAGTCCTGGCTGCTTTCAATTCAGATTTTTTAGTCGTTACACTGACTGAACGCTTGAGAGTCAAAGCTGCAGTATGAGACCGCATGGCACGAGCCTGAGACACAGCCACCACAAATACTCTCATATACAGAACTATGATGACAGTGACAGGACCAATAAAAGTCAAAAAAAGATCTGCAAGTCCAGCAATGTAGTTAATGACAACGGCACACTCTCCAAAGCAGGAATTATACCTGCCTGGTTGTTCCAGGTTATCCTTCAGCAGCAGACTGTCAAAGAAAACAGAACATATCCAACACAGACAAACACAGATCTTAACTCTTTTTTGTGTGACTTTGTTGGGATAATGTAGAGGATCACAAATAGCCACATATCGGTCAACTGATATGAGCACCATGGTTCCTATTGAGGTTGAGGTAATAATATAGTTCGGAACATAATACAAAATACACATGAGGTCACCGAGCAACCAGCAGCCATCTATGAGCACAATTTGAAAGCACACGAGGAAGCCCACGAAGAAATCTGAGACAGCTAGAGAGAGGAGGAGGAGGTTTGTAGGTGTGTGGAGCTGCCTGAAGAAATTAGAGAACATGCTTATCATTAATGGTAGTCAATTTATATTATATATATATATATATATATATATATATATATATATATATATATATATATATACATACATACACACACACACATATACACATATACTATATTAAGAGATAAAAGCATTGTCTGAAACACAAAAACATAATTCCCTTAACAGTCTGAGATCTGATATTTTGTTTTGTTCTATACCATTAATCATTCAAATCTTTCTTGTACATTTACCAGTTTTGTAAATTGATTAAACACATGAATACTTGAAGTGTGAGATGGAGATGATGACGAGCAGGTTGAGAGTCACAGTGATCAGAGAGATGGAGGACAGTAAAATGTAAGTGAGCATAGATACAGAGTGAGGACGCATGGTCTTCCTGCAGGAGGAGTTGAGGAGTTCTGGAAAGCAAAGCTCGGCTTCTTCAAAGCTTTTCATTGTCAGAAAGAGGAGACAAGATGCTGCTGTGCTCGACATACAACTGAATAATCTCTTTTCTTCCTCCACATCCCTCCTTGCTCTTTTACTCTGGTGACAACTTTCTCTTAGTGGGAGTGACTAAACTTCTCCCTTACTGTTTCATCTACCTTCATTGGGCTTTTCCCTGTATTTCACCTCCCCCTCCTCTTTTTTACTTTTTTTTCCAAAACAATTACAAGTTCCATCATGCTTTGCAACGGGGAAAGTGCAAGGCACATCACAACACAGCCAAAGTTGCCTTTTTAGTACAGTTGTGGCCAGGACAAGAAGAAGGGAGTGTACAGATGTTCAAATATTAGCCTGTTTTAAACACATCTTTACTTTGTGATCAGTCACGGTGTTGTGTGTTATGTTTATTCATGTAGACATCCAACACCTGAGGTTCAACAACAACTTTGGTCTTTGTTGCAAATCAAACAAATACAAAGTTATTTTTGTTCCAGGCGACCCTCCGTCAGGTTTCTCATGAACCCGTGTCTCACTCTTACATTGGTTTGAGCTAACTGCCTCCCCAACAGGTCCAGATATTAAGCATGCTAGATATGTGCAATAAGTCAAATGCATATAAAGTGGTGCACGAGGGTCGTGGGATGAAGGGATGTAGGGTAATGGAATGAAAAGGTGTAGGGTAATGGAATGAGGAGGGGAAAGAGGGTAATGGAATGATGGATGGTGGAGAGCATTGATGGACCGCTGATGTCCAATGGCTGGTGGGAACTGGGGGAGTGGAGACTTTGGAGTGGGGGCCATCTCTTCGGAGGCTCTGATTATGCAGAGTCCCCAAAAGTTAGCTTCATGTGTGTGAGTGGATGTTTTCTGATATTGTTCGGGTTAAAACGGATGTATGTGAGGTTTGCGGGGGAAGACCAGTGGCAGAGAGCCTTAACGATGTGGTCGGGGTCAGTTGAAGATGGTGGCTGAAAACGGTGGGACCGGAGTCGACAGAGGGTTGGAGGCTGGTGGCAATGGGGAATTTCTTCTCAAAGAAACGGGATAGTATGTCGGCAACCGAGTTTTGTGAACTGGGATGCGGGAGGCTCGGATGTCGAACTGGTGCTGAGCCGAAACCAAAGTGAGCCTCCGCATGAACTGCATTATATCGAGACAATGAGTCCGTCCTTTGTTAAGGATGTCTACGATGCCGCTGTTGTCTGGATAGATTGCGATGGTCTTTTTGGACCATTCATACTCCCAAATAATGGCTGCTATGACTACAGGATACCTTGGTGAGATCGTGAAAGAAGGGGTGAGGGATGAGAGCAGAGATTTGAGTGCAGGGCAGCCGAGAGCGAGATGTGGGGATTGCATTTGGATCGATTTGTTTATTGAGCAAGGTCGATGTAGTTACCAGTGAGGATCTGTTGCCTGAGCGTTTGACACGGGTGATGGTCGGGCGGGTGCGACTGGGCGTGCTCAACGTAATGTTGTGGCTAAAGTTGAACTTGTAGGTGGAGAAAATTGAATTGGAACAGCACTGGAACTGGCTGCTGGCAGAGCTGTGGAAAAAAGGGTAGTATTTAAGGTGGGATGGGTAATGCCAGTGGGGATAGGGCTGGAGGAAGGGAGGGGAGGGGGGAAGCAAAAACAGAAGCAAACAATGTTTTTTGGCCAATGATCCACTGTGGATCCCTATTGTTAGAGCGGTCTGTGCAGCTGAGGTAGCCGGTGTCTAAGTGAGAGGAGAATGTTGGCAGAGGTGGGTGGGACAGGAAAGGTAGAAGCGAGAGAACAGGAAAGGATGCTGGGATGCATGTGCATGGGTTTATAGTGAAGTCTTGGGAAAATAATTTTCAAGGTGAGATGTCTCTGCTACAGAAGAAGCTTGAAGAGGGTGGAATACGACCTGGCCCTCTGAAAGGGCTGATGTGAATGGCTGCGTCATGATGTCATCGGCGTTGCGGCTGATGTGGCGCAGGGAACCCGGATGTGCTCTGGAGGCTGGGAGAGCGAGAGTGTGTTGTGCGGTGCGTCCGTGAACAGTTTGGAAAGTTTTGCTGTTTCATTGGAAAGGGATGTTGCGCTGAATGATTGCTTTCTTCGGAGGAGAGACGGTCCACTTGGAAATGTAGAATATGTAGAGACTGTCGGAGCGTTGGCATGGTGAAAGAGGTTTGCGGTGGTTTCACCCGTAGTTCGAGCACCTGGATCTGGGAGAGAGGCGTCAGGACGCTGAAGACGGAATCTCCCCCCGGAGCTGTTTGAAAGCGAGGGGTGACGACTTTGGTGGATGGATGTCGAGAGCCGCGGGGAACGTGGATGGTTGAATGCTACCGTGGTTATTGGCTACGAAGCATGGTGGGTGAAAGAGGGAGCTCTGGGACTTCAGGATATAGCTGGTCATCTTCAAACAGTTTGTTATTGGAAGGGTAGAGAAAGAGCCTTTGTACAAAGTAAGCGGTTTAGGTTTTTTGCTCGTCTGTCACACGTCATGTTGAAGCTGAGTCAAAGAGGAAGTCAGTGGGTCAGATGTGCTTAAATACTTTGTGCAGAGTAAATGAGATATGTTCGGGGTGTGGTCCTTGTTCCCGAAATAAGTTATAAAACTTAATATAGTATATATATATATATATATATATATATATATATATATATAGTGTGACCAACACTTTTGAAAACCCCTTGAGACACCTGGAGCTTAATTTCAATTTGTTTTGTTTGTAACTGTGGAGAATTTCAGTATTAAACGCATTATAAGTAAGATTAAATAACCCCCCTAGTGATGAGTAGAAGTGTCACAATAATAATATGTTAGTCACAATATGTTTACAATATTCTTGCTTATAGAAGATATTGTATGTTACAGTATATTAACTAATTGAATGTATTAAATCATAAAAGTATAGTCACTGAAGGTATTAAAACACTGTAAGAATAGTTTGAGGGTCAGACAGGAATTCTGAATGGGACATGCAGCAGAGTGGAGGATGGGGTCAGGGGGGAGGACAACTGACCAGGGGTGGAGTCAAATGGAGCCAACCACAGACCGCCACGGAGGGTCATTCAGATGATTTATGACTGTTTCGGACATTTCCGACGTATAAAAGACTGTTCTGGAGAGAATTGTTCAGACCACATCCGCCCTCGTTTTTCAGCACCTGAATTCAGACCTGTGAGTGAGATAAGTGTGTGTGGTCTCTGTTCTCGAGAACATTACTATTGATAGTTAATGCAGCTTATAAGTGAATTTCATGTAGTACATTAAATATTGTTGTTGAGTGTGAACCGGATCCAGTCCATTTTTCTGATGCGCGTGCGCACTCAGAGGCTCGCAGCAGAAAAGTCCCTGCGGCCTGCAGCGTCTCATCCTTTTCGTTTTTGAACCCTAACATAACGAAAGACAGAAACTTCTCACAAATCATAGGGGTGGTCTCAGTTTGTAGTTTAGGAGCATTCCCAAGCAAGACAACGTATTTAATCCCTCTAGTGTGTTCTGGGTCTACCCCGGGGCCTCTTACCAGGAAAAGGCAGGAGGAATCCTGGCCAGATGCCCAAACCATCTCAGCTGGCACCTTTCGAGGTGAAGGAGCGGCGGCTCTACTCTTAGCTCACTCTGGATGTCTGAGCTCCTCACCGTATCTCCAAACTGAACCTAGCCACCCTACAAAGGAAGCTCAATTTGGCAGCATGTATCCGTGATGTCATTATTTCGGTCACTGCCCAGAGCTCATGACCTTATCCGAGGCTCGGAACAGAGACGGACTGGTACATTTAGGGCTCTGACTTCTGGCTCAGCTCCCTTTTCACCACAACGCCGTCATCACTGCTGACACAGCACCTCACCGCCTGTCCATCTCATGCTCCATTTTACCCTCACTCGTGAACAAAACCCCGAGATTATTGAGCTCCCTCGCTTGGGGCAATGACCCACTCTCAACCCCAAAGGCACAATCATCATTTTTCCTGCAGAGAACGATGTCGTCAGACTTGGAGGTACTGACATAATTCTCTGGTATTATTTAGACAAGGCCTGCTGCAATTTTAGTTTTTATAGGTGCTATGGAATCATGTACAACATTGTATAGTTGACGTTATTTAGATAATCATCTGTAGACATTTTTGGATTTCGGTGAAGTCTTTCTGAAAGGTATTAGCAGAGTTGGTAATGAGGACACAAGAAGAAACATGTGTCATGATCTTTCTTACTCAAGGATAGCTTCATTTCCTGTTCCTGTGTATGTCCCAACTGATTGATTGCCTGCACTGCCCTGATTAGTTGCACCTTATCCTCATTACCCTACTGCATGTGTGTATTAAATATACGTACTCATTTCCTCTGTTGCCCATTTGTCTTCGTATTTCCTAGTCAAGTGTTCCAGAGTTTTTTCTTGTGTATTTCACATTGGTATTAGATCTTACTCATGCATTTCTTGACTCTGCCTTAGCCTTGTGATTTTGGATAACTTTGGCTTAATTCGGTTCAGTAAAAAAACTTTTTAATTCAACCCATACCTTCAAGCCCGATAGGCCTCCTTGGTTCTCAGGTTGCTGCCACAACTGGCACTGACAACCATCTGACAACCATCCACACACTTCTGTAACCTTGGAATCATTTTCGATAAAACCAAAGTTCCAAACTTAGTTAGTTTCAGTGTTTGGGATCCCCAAAAGAATACAGAGTGGTTATGGCTAAATATTTACATTTTGGTTGTCCTTTAACAGCGATAGATCAAAAATAATGATTATTTAGTGTGTTATTTTCAGAGACACGGTACATTGGAGTGATTTTGTAAACTTGTGTAAGAGAGAACATATTTTATTCCTTCACACACTGTATGGGCTAACCAAACTGAGGGAAAGTAAGTACATGTGCTGAACACAGTTTCACAACTACCTGAAAGAGATAATCAATATAAAGGTCGACCAATTAAAACATTTGTAAAATCTGTAAAAGGCCCCTTGACATGATGCTGCAGGCTCCTTTTTCTAAAGAGCAAAGAGAGAGCTGCATTAAAGTCACGCAGTATAACTAAAGACCTGTTGGATCCAAGAAAACAGTATTTCTATATTCGTGCAAAAATTCTTCAACTTATTTGTTATATGTTGGCCTTACAGGAGTCAGAAAACACATTTTCTAGAGTAGAGTAGTAGTAGATTTCAGTGTTGCATTGAAACAGTACACAATGTAAAGACACATGTATGATCTGCATGTAATAGTGTTCATACAGAGGTCACTGTACCAAGACTTTTACATCTGTTACTAAATGCTCACCACCATGACCAAGTACATTTGTCTGTCTTATTTCAGCCACGATGCAGTGTTTCTCTACAGCATGTTGGTCTCACATGAGCCAGGCTGCAGTATCTTAAGAGTAACAATGAGCCTGATGCATTTTCTAAACCAGGGGTAGAAAAAGGCATAGATCACAGGGTTAAGACAGGAGTTGAAATAGAACAGACATATTACAAAGGTAGCAGTTGAGCCATTGAGCAAGGTGTCCTGGCCTGTGAGTGTAACACAAAAATATGGGCAGAGACACACTAGAAAGACGACAATAACAACACCAAGAGTCCTGGCTGCTTTCAATTCAGATTTTTTAGTCGTTACACTGACTGAACGCTTGAGAGTCAAAGCTGCAGTATGAGACCGCATGGCACGAGCCTGAGACACAGCCACCACAAATACTCTCATATACAGAACTATGATGACAGTGACAGGACCAATAAAAGTCAAAAAAAGATCTGCAAGTCCAGCAATGTAGTTAATGACAACGGCACACTCTCCAAAGCAGGAATTATACCTGCCTGGTTGTTCCAGGTTATCCTTCAGCAGCAGACTGTCAAAGAAAACAGAACATATCCAACACAGACAAACACAGATCTTAACTCTTTTTTGTGTGACTTTGTTGGGATAATGTAGAGGATCACAAATAGCCACATATCGGTCAACTGATATGAGCACCATGGTTCCTATTGAGGTTGAGGTAATAATATAGTTCGGAACATAATACAAAATACACATGAGGTCACCGAGCAACCAGCAGCCATCTATGAGCACAATTTGAAAGCACACGAGGAAGCCCACGAAGAAATCTGAGACAGCTAGAGAGAGGAGGAGGAGGTTTGTAGGTGTGTGGAGCTGCCTGAAGAAATTAGAGAACATGCTTATCATTAATGGTAGTCAATTTATATTATATATATATATATATATATATATATATATATATATATATATATATATATATATATATATATATATACATACATACACACACACACATATACACATATACTATATTAAGAGATAAAAGCATTGTCTGAAACACAAAAACATAATTCCCTTAACAGTCTGAGATCTGATATTTTGTTTTGTTCTATACCATTAATCATTCAAATCTTTCTTGTACATTTACCAGTTTTGTAAATTGATTAAACACATGAATACTTGAAGTGTGAGATGGAGATGATGACGAGCAGGTTGAGAGTCACAGTGATCAGAGAGATGGAGGACAGTAAAATGTAAGTGAGCATAGATACAGAGTGAGGACGCATGGTCTTCCTGCAGGAGGAGTTGAGGAGTTCTGGAAAGCAAAGTTCGGCTTCATCAAAGCTTTTCATTGTCAGAAAGAGGAGACAAGATGCTGCTGTGCTCGTCATACAACTGATTCATCTCTGTTCTTCCTCCACATCCCTCCTTGCTCTTTTACTCTGGTGACAACTTTCTCTTAGTGGGAGTGACTAAACTTCTCCCTTACTGTTTCATCTACCTTCATTGGGCTTTTCCCTGTATTTCACCTCCCCCTCCTCTATTTAACTGTTTTTTTGAAAGAATTACAAGTTCCATCATGCTCTGCAACGGGGAACAGCAAGGCACATCACAACACAGCCAAAGTTGGCTTTTTAGGACAATTGTGGCCAGGACAGGAAGAAAGGAGTGTACAGTTTATGCCATGAACCTGAATGAGATGAAGAAGTCGTTGTGGTTTTCACACGAAATGACTGACCAGAACAACATGACATGGCCGTAGTCATGCTTGAACACATGTTCAAATATTAACCTGTTTTAAACACATCTTTACTATGTGATCAGTCACGGTGTTGTGTGTTATGTTTATTCATGTAGACAGCCAACACCTGAGGTTCAACAACAACTTTGGTCTTTGTTGCAAATCAAAGAAATCCAGTTATTTTTGTTCCAGGCGACCCTCCGTCAGGTTTCTCATGAACCCGTTTCTCACTCTCACATTGGTTTGAGCCAACTGCCTCCCCGCCAGGTCCAGATATTAAGCATGCTAGATATGTGCAATAAGTCAAATGCATATAAAGTGTTGCACGAGGGTCGTGGGATGAAGGGATGTAGGGTAATGGAATGAAAAGGTGAAAGAGGTTCATGGAATGATGGATTGAGGAGAGCAATGATGGGCCGCTGATGTCCAATGGCTGGTGGGAACTGGGGGAGTGGAGACTCTGGAGTGGGGGCCATCTCTTCGGCGGCTGTGATTATGCAGAGTCCCCAAAAGTTAGCTTCATAAAGACAGGTGCGAGTGGACATTTTCTGATATTGTTCGGGTTAAAACGGATGTATGTGAGGTATGCGGGGGAAGACCAGTGGCAGAGAACCTTAACGATGTGGTTGGGGTCAGTTGAAGATGGTGGCTGAAAATGGTGGGACCGGAGTCGACAGAGGGTTGGAGGCTGGTGGCAATGGGGAATTTCTTCTAAAAGAAACGGGAAAGTAAGTCGGCAACCAAGTTTTGTGAACTGGGATGCGGGAGGCTCGGATATCGAACTGGTGTTGAGCCGAAACCAAAGTGAGCCTCCGCATGAACTGGATTATATCGAGACAATGAGTCCGTCCTTTGTTAAGGATGTCTACGATGCCACTGTTGTCTGGATAGATTGCGATGGTCTTTTTGGACCATTCATACTCCCAAAGAATGGCTGCTATGACTACAGGATACCTTGGTGAGATCGTGAAAGAAGGGGTGAGGGATGAGAGCAGATATTTGAGTGGAGGGCAGCCGAGAGCGAGATGTGGGGATTGCATTTGGATCGATTTGTTTGTTGAACAAGATTGATGTAATTACCAGTGAGGATCTGTTGCCTGAGCGTTGGACACGGGTGATGGTCGGGCGGGTGCGACTGGGCGTGCTCAACGTAATGTTGTGGCTAAAGTTGAACTTGTAGGTGGAGAAAATTAAATTGGAACAGCGCTGGAACTGGCTGCTGGCAGAGCTGTGGAAAAAAGGGTAGTATTTAAGGTGGGATGGGTAATGCCAGTGGGGATAGGGCTGGAGGAAGGGAGGGGAGGGGGGAAGCAAAAACAGAATGTAGTGAGGCTTTAAGGGGGAGGGGAAATTAAAGGGGACCAACAATGCCACCTGGGGACTTACACCCCGGGAAATATAAACTTAAACAACCCTAATATATTACTTGACAATGTATTAAGGGCACACAGATTCACTACCGGTATCTGGACAGAGACGCGTTTCGTAAAGTAAACATATTTATTTTAAAGAATTCAATAGAAATCACTAAAATGACTAAGACATGCAGAACAAAGGAAACACAGCCAAAACATGCAAATCAAAAGCAAAACAAGAAGAGGCAAAACAATCAGACCAAATGGAGGCAGCAAAACAGCAGCAGGTGAACTCTACAAATGATAAACAAAGGTTGAAAGTGCACACCATGCTGCAAAATAATACAAATTAGTCAGACGGCAACAAGAGGAGGAATATGCATGACACTCACCACCAGAACAGGGGCCAAGAAGGAGTGAGGGCATGGCCACAGGTGCCTTATAAATGCTGGCACTAATTGGGGGGAGGAGCCCAGCCTGAGGGCTGCATTCACAACACACTCTTCTCTGAGGAGCGTTCCCCACTACAATCTACCCCCTAGTTTTTAAATCGGCGTCCCGGCGATTGGGACCTACTGCCACGGCCTGAATAGGGCAGAAACACTAGGCACAGGTACCTGAGAGTTCGTAGCCCCCATTGACCTACTCCCAGCTGTCTGAGGTAGGTGATGGAGGTTAGGATGCCTCCCAGCATTAGTTCGTGTGGTCCTTCTCGTGAATGCCTCCCCATTGCCTGGGAGATCCGCGACTGTACCTGGTAGTTGAGTTGCCTGGTGCCGGCTTGAAGAAGGTGTCACCACTGCCTCTGGCTGATTTGAGGCATGAGCATACAGATTTGGTTGGTAATCGACAGGTGCAGTTGTACGTCCAGGAACCAACATGAACCATTCACCATCCAGCGATGACTCATCTATGGGAGGGGGTTCCGTCTCTTGGGTTGGCTCACTAGGACGGTTGATCACACAAGCCAATTTACTTTTTATTAGTGAACGATGGACATGTTTTACCTTGTGAGGGTCGTTCATCGGGGCAATAGTATACACCGATCCTCCAACTGCTGGAGCCCTTAGCACTTTGTACTCCACCGAGCTCCAGATGTCTTGGATCTTGTGACGGCCTCTGACGCCAACATCCCGGAGGTAGACCAACTGACCTTGCAGGGGGATATCTCGCACACGTTGATCATAATAGTGCTTCTTACGCTGAGCAGCTGTAGCCTCGAGGTGTTTGGTAGCGCCCTCAAAAGCATGTCGTAGTCGGGTTTGGTGTTCCACAATCCAGTCATGGGCGCTGCCAGCCACAGGTTCCTGAACTCTGCCCAAGAGGAAATCGACAGGTAACTGAGGGTCTTGCCCAAACATCAAGAATAATGGAGACTCACCAGTGGATTGGTGCGCTGTGGTGTTGTAGGAGAAAGTCACTTGTGGCAGGTAGCACGACCAATCAGAATCAGAATTAGAATCAGAAACCGTTTATTGCCATTGTATGTTGAACATACAAGGAATTTGACATGACGGGAGATGCGTAACATTTAACAACAATCAACAACAATCAACAATGCAAAGTAGAAACAAATTAAATTTACAGAAAATATAAGATAAAGTAAAATATAAATAAAGTGAAATATAAGATAAAGTGAAATATAAAATAAAGTGAAGTTGAGTGCACAAACGGACAGATAACAGGACTATAAACCAGTGAGATGTAAGTGTAGTGTGAAAGTGTTGAGTGTAATAGAAGGGATGTGCAGGGGAGTGACCGGTAGGAATTTGTCCTGGGGATGACAGAGTCAGTGGGGGTCCCGGGCTCTGTTAATGAGCCCGACTGCCGACGGGAAGAAACTGTTCATGTGTCGTGAGGTCTTGGTCCTGATGGACCTTAGCCTCCTACCAGATGGAAGGGGCACGAACAGTTTATGTCCAGGGTGAGAGGGGTCAGCTACAATCCTTCTTGCTCGCTTCAGGGTTCTTAAAGTGAACAAGTCCTGGAGGGACGGCAGATTGCAGCCAATCACCTTCTCGGCAGAGTGAATGATGCGCTGCAGCCTGCCCTTGTCCTTGGCTGTGGCTGCAGCATACCAGACCGTGATGGAGGAGCAGTGGATGGACTCAATGATGGCTCTGTAGAAATGCACCAACATTGTCTTTGGCAGGTTGAATTTCTTCAGCTGCCTCAGGAAGTACATCCTCTGCTGAGCCTTCTTGGTGATGGAGCTGATGTTGAGCTCCCACTTGAGGTCCTGGGATATGATGGAGCCCAGGAAGCGGAAGGACTCCACCACGTCGACGGGGGAGCCGCACACAGTGATCGGGCATATGGGGCTACGTTCTTCCTAAAATCCACAACCATCTCCACTGTTTTTAGAGCGTTGAGCTCCAGGTTGTTCAGACCGCACCAGGTCACCAGATGATCAGTCTCCCACCTGTAGGCGGACTCATGCCCAGCAGAGATGAGTCCAATGAGGGTGGTGTCATCCACGAACTTCAGGAGCTTGACAGACTGGTGACTGGAGGTGCAGCTGTTGGTGTACAGGGAGAAGAGAAGAGGGGAAAGAATGCAGCCTTGGGGGGAACCGGTGCTGATGGTCCTGGAGGCTGAGACGTGCTTTCCCAGCTTCACGTGCTGCTTCCTGTCAGACAGGAAGTCTGTGATCCACTTGCAGGTGGAGTCGGGCACCTGCAGCTGGGAGAGCTTGCTATGCAGCAGAGACTGGATGATGGTGTTGAAGGCAGAGCTGAAGTCCACAAACAGGATCCTGGCATAGGTTCCTGGGGAGTCCAGATGCTGGAGGATGAAGTGATGGGCCATGTTGACTGCGTCATCTACAGATCTGTTGGCTCTGTAGGCGAACTGCAGGGGGTCCAGGAGTGGGTCAGTGAGGGTTTTTAGGTGGGACAGGACAAGGCGCTCAAAAGACTTCATGACCACAGAGGTCAGAGCGACGGGCCTGTAGTCATTAAGTCCTGTGATCCTTGGTTTTTTAGGGTCACAGGTCACACCAATCCCTCTTCTTGATGACTGGCAGGGTGCGTAGGAGGTTATGTAGGGTGCGGTTGAACCGCTCACATTGGCCATTACCAGCTGGATGGTAGGGAGTGGTGTGGCTTTTCTCAATGCCATACATACTGCAAAGCTGTTGGATAAGATGGCTCTCAAAATTCCTGCCTTGGTCGGAGTGGATACGACTGGGAACGCCAAACTTGCAGAACCACTCATTGACCAGCACCTTGGCCACCGTTGAGGCCCATTGGTCGTGTGCTGGAACTGCCTGAGTGTACTTTGAAAAGACATCAGTCATGACCAGGACATTCTCCGTCCCATTTTCCACCGGCTCTAGTATAGTGAAGTCCACAGCAAGTATTTGATTTGAGCGAGAAGCTAACAAATGGCCCATGTAGGCGCAGGTAGCCGGTTGAGTGTTTTTAGCCAGCTGACAACGTTCACACTCCAGACACCACTGCTTAATGTCATGGTGCATTCCGGGCCAATAGCACCGCTGATGGACCAAATCAGTTGTCCGTTGTATGCCTTGGTGTCCATGTTCATGATGTAGCTGATATAGGACCTGGCTCTTAAGTGACATGGGTAGCACCAGCTGGAGAACCTCTTCTCCCTTGGGGCGGCAGATTCTGTGATAAAGCACTCCATCTTGTTCCACTATCCTGTCCCACTGTCTGACCAGCACAAGAGCTTCCTTGGAGGTCTGGCGTCGTTCAGCTGCATCAGGGCCCTTCCTTTTGGTCCAAAACCCCAGGAATTCCTTGATGATGGGGTCTGCTTCCTGTAAAACACGTAGGTCAGACTGAGTGTGGCAAGGGAAAACTGAGATGGTGGCCTGTGTAGCCGGTGTAGCCTGATTGGTTCCAATAGCCTGCTGGAGCGAGTCTGGAACTTGGATGCCAGAGGCTGCATAATCCGATGCATTGACTGGGTGCTGCCGGGAAAGGGCAGCTGCATTCTGATTACTGCGACCAGGCCTGTACTTGATAGTGAAATCAAAGGCGGCAAGTTGTGCAGCCCAACGCTGTTCCGTGGCACCCAGCTTGGCTGTGGATAGATGACTGAGAGGGTTATTGTCCGTATACACCACACATTTCTGTCCCAGGAGGTAATCTCTGAATTTTTCAGTCATGGCCCATTTGAGGGCCAGAAACTCTCATCTGATCACAACCTGATCAGGCTGAGATTATTGAGCTCCCTCGCTTGGGGCAATGACCCACTCCCAACACCAAAGGCATAATCCACATTTTTCCTGCAGAGAATGATGTCGTCAGACTTGGAGGTACTGACTTAATTCTCTGGTATTATTTAGACAAGGCCTGCTGCAATTTTTGTTTTTATAGGTGCTGTGGAATCATGTACAACATTCTATAGTTGACGTTATTTAGATAATCATCTGTAGATATTTTTGGATTTCTGTGAAGTCTTTCTGAAAGGTATTAGCAGAGTTGGTAATGAGGACACAAGAAGAAACATATGTGTCATGATCTTTCTTACTCAAGGATAGCTTCATTGCCTGTTCTTTTGTATGTCCCAACTGATTGATTGCCTGCACTGCCCTGATTAGTTGCACCTTATCCTCATTACCCTACTGCATGTGTGTATTAAATCTACGTACTCATTTCCTCTGTTGCCCATTTGTGTGAGTATTTCCTTGTCAAGTGTTCCAGAGTTTTTTCTTGTGTATTTCACATTGGTATTAGACCTTACTAATGCATTTCTTGACTCTGCCTTAGCCTTGTGATTTTGGATAACTTTGGCTTAATTCGCTTCAGTCAAAAAACCTTTTAATTCAACCCATACCTTCAAGCCCGATAGGCCTCCTTGGTTCTCAGGTTGCTGCCACAACTGGCACTGACAACCATCTGACAACCATCCACACAATTCTGTAACCTTGGAATCATTTTCGATAAAACCAAAGTTCTAAACTTAGTTAGTTTCAGTGTTTGGGATCCCCAAAAGAATACAGAGTGGTTATGGCAAAATTTTTACATTTTGGTTGTCCTTTAACAGCGATAGATCAAAAATAATGATTATTTAGTGTGTTATTTTCAGAGACAAGGTATATTGGAGTGATTTTGTAAACTTGCGTAAGAGAGAACATATTTTATTCCTTCACACACTGTATAGGCTAACCAAACTGAGAGAAAGTAAGTACATGTGCTGAACACAGTTTCACAACTACCTGAAAGAGATAATCAATATAAAGGTCGACCAATTAAAACATTTGTAAAATCTGTAAAAGGCCCCTTGACATGATGCTGCAGGCTCCTTTTTCTAAACAGGAAAGAGAGAGATGCATTAAAGTCACGCAGTATAACTAAAGACCTGTTGGATCCAAGAAAATAAATCAGTATTTGTATATCTGTCCAAAGATTCTTCAACTTATTTGTTTTATGTTGGCCTTACAGGAGTCAGAAAACACATTTTCTAGAGTAGAGTAGTAGTAGATTTCAGTGTTGCATTGAAACAGTACACAATGTAAAGACACATGTATGATCTGCATGTAAAAGTGTTCATACAGAGGTCACTGTACCAAGACTTTTACATCTGTTACTAAATGCTCACCACCATGACCAAGTACATTTTTCTGTCTTATTTCAGCCACGATGCAGTGTTTCTCTACAGCATGTTGGTCTCACATGAGCCAGGCTGCAGTATCTTAAGAGTAACAATGAGCCTGATGCATTTTCTAAACCAGGGGTAGAAAAAGGCATAGATCACAGGGTTAAGACAGGAGTTGAAATAGAACAGACATGTTACAAAGGCAACAGTTGAGGCATTGAGCAAGGTGTCCTGGCCTGTGAGTGCAACACAATAATATGGGCAGAGGCACACTAGAAAGACGACAATAACAACACCAAGAGTCCTGGCTGCTTTCAATTCAGATTTTTTAGTCGTTACACTGACTGAACGCTTGAGAGTCAAAGCTGCAGTATGAGACCGCATGGCACGAGCCTGAGACACAGCCACCAGAAATACTCTCATATACAGAACTATGATGACAGTGACAGGACCAATAAAAGTCAAAAAAAGATCTGCAAGTCCAGCGATGTAGTTAATGACATAGACGCACTCTCCAAAGCAGGAATTATACCTGCCTGGTTGTTCCAGGTTATCCTTCAGCAGCAGACTGTCAAACAAAACAGAACATATCCAACACAGACAAACACAGATCTTAACTCTTTTTTGTGTGACTTTGTTGGGATAATGTAGAGGATCACAAATAGCCACATATCGGTCAACTGATATGAGCACCATGGTTCCTATTGAGGCAGAGGTAATAATATAGTCCGGAACATAATACAAAATACACATGAGGTCACCAAGCAACCAGCAGCCGTCTATGAGCACAATTTGAAAGCACACGAGGAAGCCCACGAAGAAATCTGACACAGCTAGAGAGAGGAGGAGGAGGTTGGTGGGTGTGTGGAGCTGCCTGAAGAAGTAAGAGAACAACATGCTTATCATTAATGGTAGTCAATTTATATTATGTATATACTATATTAAGAGATAAAAGCATTGTCTGAAACACAAAAACATATTTCCTGTACAGTCTGAGATCTGATATTTTGTTTTGTTCTATATCATTAATAATGTCTTTCTGCACAGCTACCAGTTTTATAAATGAATAAAACATATGAATACTTGAAGTGTGAGATGGAGATGATGACGAGCAGGTTGAGAGTCACAGTGAGCAGAGAGATGGAGGACAGTAAAATGTAAGTGAGCATAGATACAGAGTGAGGACGCATGGTCTTCCTGCAGGAGGAGTTGAGGAGTTCTGGAAAGCAAAGTTCGGCTTCATCAAAGCTTTTCATTGTCAGAAAGAGGAGACAAGATGCTGCTGTGCTCGTCATACAACTGATTCATCTCTGTTCTTCCTCCACATCCCTCCTTGCTCTTTTACTCTGGTGACAACTTTCTCTGAGTAGGAGTGACTAAACTTCTCCCTTACTGTTTCATCTACCTTCATTGGGCATTTACCTGTATTTCACCTCCCCCTCCTCTTTTTTACTGTTTTTTCTAAACAATTACAAGTTCCATCATGCTTTGCAACGGGGAAAGTGCAAGGCACATCACAACACAGCCAAAGTTGCCTTTTTAGGACAGTTGTGATCAGGACAATAATAAGGGAGTGTCCAGTTTATGCCATGAACCTGGATAAGATATAGAAGTTGTTGTGGTTTTCACACGAAATGACTGACCAGAACAACATGACATGGCCGTAGTCATGTTTGAACACATGTTCAAATATTAGCCTGTTTTAAACACATCTTTACTATGTGATCAGTCACAGTGTTGTGTGTTATGTTTATTCATGTAGACATCCAACACCTGAGGTTCAACAACAACTTTGGTCTGTGTTGCAAATCAAACAAATACAAAGTTATTTTTGTTCCAGGCGACCCTTCGTCAGGTTTCTCATGAACCTGTGTCTCACTCTCACATTGGTTTGAGCTAACTGCCTCCCCAACAGGTCCAGATATTAAGCATGCTAGATATGTGCAATAAGTCAAATACATATAAAGTGTTGCACGAGGGTCGTGGGATGAAGGGATGTAGGGTAATGGAATGAGGAAGGTAAAGAGGGTCATGGAATGATGGATGGTGCAGAGCATTGATGGACCGCTGATGTCCAATGGCTGGTGGGAACTGGGGGAGTGGAGACTTTGGAGTGGGGGCCATCTCTTCGGAGGATGTGATTATGCAGAGTCCCCAAAAGTTAGCTTCATGAAGACAGGTGTGAGTGGATGTTTTCTGATATTGTTCGGGTTAAAACGGATGCATGTGAGGTATGCGGGGGAAGACCAGTGGCAGAGAACCTTAACGATGTGGTCGGGGTCAGTTGAAGATGGTGGCTGAAAACGGTGGGACCGGAGTCGACAGAGGGTTGGAGGCTGGTGGCAATGGTCTGAATATCTTCTAAAATAAATGGGAAAGTAAGTCGGCAACCGAGTTTTGTGAACTGGGATGCGGGAGGCTCGGATGTCGAACTGGTGCTGAGCCGAAATCAAAGTGAGCCACCGCATGAACTGCATTATATCGAGACAATGAGTCCGTCCTTTGTTAAGGATGTCTACGATGCCGCTGTTGTCTGGATAGATTGCGATGGTCTTTTTGGACCATTCATACTCCCAAATAATGGCTGCTATGACTACAGGATACCTTGGTGAGATCGTGAAAGAAGGGGTGAGGGATGAGAGCAGAGATTTGAGTGCAGGGCAGCCGAGAGCGAGATGTGGGGATTGCATTTGGATCGATTTGTTTATTGAGCAAGGTCGATGTAGTTACCAGTGAGGATCTGTTGCCTGAGCGTTTGACACGGGTGATGGTCGGGCGGGTGCGACTGGGCGTGCTCAACGTAATGTTGTGGCTAAAGTTGAACTTGTAGGTGGAGAAAATTTAATTGGAACAGCGCTGGAACTGGCTGCTGGCAGAGCTGTGGAAAGAAGGGTAGTATTTAAGGTGGGATGGGTAATGCCAGTGGGGATAGGGCTGGAGGAAGGGAGGGGAGGGGGAAGCAAAAACAGAAGCAAACAATGTTTTTTGGCCAATGATCCACTGTGGATCCCTATTGTTAGAGCGGTCTGTGCAGCTGAGGTAGCCGATGTCTAAGTGAGAGGAGAATGTTGGCAGAGGTGGGTGGGACAGGAAAGGTAGAAGCAAGAGAACAGGAAAGGATGCTGGGATGGAGGGATGCATGTGCATGGGTTTATAGTGAAGTCTTGGGAAAATAATTTTCAAGGTGAGATGTCTCTGCTACAGAAGAAGCTTGAAGAGGGTGGGATACGACCTGGCCCTCTGAATGGGCTGATGTGGATGGCTGCGTCATGATGTCATCGGCGTTGCGGCTGATGTGGCGCAGGGAACCCGGATGTGCTCTGGAGGCTGGGAGAGCGAGAGTGTGTTGTGCGGTGCGTCCGTGAACAGTTTGGAAAGTTTTGCTGTTTCATTGGAAAGGGATGTTGCGCTGAATGATTGGTTTCTTCGGAGGAGAGACGGTCCACTTGGAAATGTAGAATATGTAGAGACTGTCGGAGCGTTGGCATGGTGAAAGAGGTTTGCGGCGGTTTCACCCGTAGTTCGAGCACCTGGATCTGGGAGAGCGGCGTCAGGACGCTGAAGACGGAATCTCCCCCCGGAGCTGTTTGAAGGCGAGGGGTGACGACTTTGGTGGATGGATGTCGAGAGCCGCGGGGAACGTGGATGGTTGAATGCTGCCGAGGTTATTGGCTACGAAGCATGGTGGGTGAAAGAGGGAGCTCCGGGACTTCAGGATATAGCTGGTCATCTTCAAACAGTTTGTTATTGGAAGGGTAGAGAAAGAGCCTTTGTACAAAGTAAGCGGTTTAGGTTTTTTGCTCGTCTGTCACACGTCATGTTGAAGCTGAGTCAAAGAGGAAGTCAGTGGGTCAGATGTGCTTAAATACTTTTTGCAGAGTAAATGAGATATGTTCGGGGTGTGGTCCTTGTTCCCGAATTAAGTTATAAAACTTAATATAATAGTGTGACCAACACTTTTGAAAACCCCTTGAGACACCTGGAGCTTAATTTCAATTTGTTTTGTTTGTAACGAAAGACAGAAACTTCTCACAAATCATAGGGGTGGTCTCAGTTTGTAGTTTAGGAGCATTCCCAAGCACGACAACGTATTTAATCCCTCTAGTGTGTTCTGGGTCTACCCCGGGGCCTCTTACCAGGAAAAGGCAGGAGGAATCCTGGCCAGATGCCCAAACCATCTCAGCTGGCACCTTTTGAGGTGAAGGAGCGGCGGCTCTACTCTTAGCTCACTCTGGATGTCTGAGCTCCTCACCGTATCTCCAAAACTGAACCTAGCCACCCTACAAAGGAAGCTCAATTTGGCAGCATGTATCCGTGATGTCATTATTTCGGTCACTGCCCAGAGCTCATGACCTTATCCGAGGCTCGGAACAGAGACGGACTGGTACATTTAGGGCTCTGACTTCTGGCTCAGCTCCCTTTTCACCACTTCATCACTGCTGACACAGCACCTCACCGCCTGTCCATCTCATGCTCCATTTTACCCTCACTCGTGAACAAAACCCCAAGATTATTGAGCTCCCTCGCTTGGGGCAATGACCCACTCCCAACCCCAAAGGCACAATCATCATTTTTCCTGCAGAGAACGATGTCGTCAGACTTGGAGGTACTGACATAATTCTCTGGTATTATTTAGACAAGGCCTGCTGCAATTTTAGTTTTTATAGGTGCTATGGAATCATGTCCAACATTGTATAGTTGACGTTATTTAGATAATGATCTGTCGACATTTTTGGATTTCGGTGAAGTCTTTCTGAAAGGTATTAGCAGAGTTGGTAATGAGGACTCAAGAAGAAACATGTGTCATGATCTTTCTTACTCAAGGATAGCTTCATTTCCTGTTCCTGTGTATGTCCCAACTGATTGATTGCCTGCACTGCCCTGATTAGTTGCACCTTATCCTCATTACCCTACTGCATGTGTGTATTAAATCTACGTACTCATTTCCTCTGTTGCCCATTTGTCTTAGTATTTCCTTGTCAAGTGTTCCAGAGTTTTTTCTTGTGTATTTCACATTGGTATTAGACCTTACTAATGCATTTCTTGACTCTGCCTTAGCCTTGTGATTTTGGATAACTTTGCCTTCATTTGCTTCAGTAAAAAAACTTTTTAATTCAACCCATACCTTCAAGCCCGATAGGCCTCCTTGGTTCTCAGGTTGCTGCCACAACTGCCACTGACAACCATCTGACAACCAGCCACACACTTCTGTAACCTTGGAATCATTTTCGATAAAACCACAGTTCTAAACTTAGATAGTTTCATTGTTTGGGATCCCCAAAAGAATACAGAGTGGTTATGGCTAAATTTTTACATTTTGGTTGTCCTTTAACAGCGATAGATCAAAAAGAATAATTATTTAGTGTGTTATTTTCAGAGACACGGTACATTGGAGTGATTTTGTAAACTTGTGTAAGAGAGAACATATTTTATTCCTTCACACACTGTATGGGCTAACCAAACTGAGGGAAAGTAAGTACATGTGCTGAACACAATTTCACAACTACCTGAAAGAGATAATCAACATAAAGGTCGACCAATTAAAACATTTTTGCAGACCATTTGTAAAATCTGTGAAAGGCCCCTTGACATGATGCTGCAGGCTCCTTTTTCTAAACAGGAAAGAGAGAGATGCATTAAAGTCACGCAGTATAACTAAAGACCTGTTGGATCCAAGAAAACAGTATTTCTATATTCGTGCAAAAATTCTTCAACTTATTTGTTATATGTTGGCCTTACAGGAGTCAGAAAACACATTTTCTAGAGTAGAGTAGTAGTAGATTTCAGTGTTGCATTGAAACAGTACACAATGTAAAGACACATGTATGATCTGCATGTAATAGTGTTCATACAGAGGTCACTGTACCAAGACTTTTACATCTGTTACTAAATGCTCACCACCATGACCAAGTACATTTTTCTGTCTTATTTCAGCCACCATGCAGTGTTTCTCTACAGCATGTTGGTCTCACATGAGCCAGGCTGCAGTATCTTAAGAGTAACAATGAGCCTGATGCATTTTCTAAACCAGGGGTAGAAAAAGGCATAGATCACAGGGTTAAGACAGGAGTTGAAATAGAACAGACATATTACAAAGGTAGCAGTTGAGGTATTGAGCAAGGTGTCCTGGCCTGTGAGTGCAACACAAAAATATGGGCAGAGGCACACTAGAAAGATGACAATAACAACACCAAGAGTCCTGGCTGCTTTCAATTCAGATTTTTTTGCAGTTACACTGACTGAACACTTGAGAGTCAAAGCTGCAGTATGAGACCGCATGGCACGAGCCTGAGACACAGCCACCACAAATACTCTCATATACAGAACTATGATGACAGTGACAGGACCAATGAAAGTCAAAAAAAGATCTGCAAGTCCAGCAATGTAGTTAATGACAACGGCACACTCTCCAAAGCAGGAATTATACCTGCCTGGTTGTTCCAGGTTATCCTTCAGCAGCAGACTGTCAAACAAAACAGAACATATCCAACACAGACAAACACAGATCTTAACTCTTTTTTGTGTGACTTTGTTGGGATAATGTAGAGGATCACAAATAGCCACATATCGGTCAACTGATATGAGCACCATGGTTCCTATTGAGGTTGAGGTAATAATATAGTCCGGAACATAATACAAAATACACATGAGGTCACCGAGAAACCAGCAGCCGTCTATGAGCACAATTTGAAAGCACACGAGGAAGCCCACGAAGAAATCTGACACAGCCAGAGAGAGGAGGAGGAGGTTGGTGGGTGTGTGGAGCTGCCTGAAGAAATAAGAGAACAACATGCTTATCATTAATGGTAGTCAATTTATGTTATATATACACACTATATTAAGAGATAAAAGCATTGTCTGAAACACAAAAACATAATTCCCTTAACAGTCTGAGATCTGATATTTTGTTTTGTTCTATACCATTAATCATTCAAATCTTTCTTGTACAGTTACCAGTTTTGTAAATTGATTAAACACATGAATACTTGAAGTGTGAGATGGAGATGATGACGAGCAGGTTGAGAGTCACAGTGAGCAGAGAGATGGAGGACAGTAAAATGTAAGTGAGTATAGATACAGAGTGAGGACGCATGGTCTTCCTGCAGGAGGAGTTGAGGAGTTCTGGAAAGCAAAGTTCGGCTTCATCAAGGCTTTTCATTGTCAGAAAGAGGAGACAAGATGCTGCTTTGCTCGTCATACAACTGATTCATCTCTGTTCTTCCTCCACATCCCTCCTTGCTCTTTTACTCTGGTGACAACTTTCTCTTAGTGGGAGTGACTAAACTTCTCCCTTACTGTTTCATCTACCTTCATTGGGCATTTACCTGTATTTCACCTCCCCCTCCTCTATTTGACTGTTTTTTTGAAACAATTACAAGTTCCATCATGCTCTGCAACGGGGAACAGCAAGGCACATCACAACACAGCCAAAGTTGCCTTTTTAGGACAATTGTGGCCAGGACAGTAAGAAAGGAGTGTACAGTTTATGCCATGAACCTGAATGAGATGAAGAAGTCGTTGTGGTTTTCACACGAAATGACTGACCAGAACAACATGACATGGGCGTAGTTATGCTTGAACACATGTTTAATATTAGTCTGTTTTAAACACATCTTTACTATGTGATCAGTCACGGTGTTATGTGTTATGTTTATTCATGTAGACATCCAACACCTGAGGTTCAACAACAACTTTGGTCTTTGTTGCAAATCAAACAAATACAAAGTTATTTTTGTTCCAGGCGACCCTCCGTCAGGTTTCTCATGAACCCGTGTCTCACTCACATTGGTTTGAGCTAACTGCTTCCCCGCCAGGTCCATATATTAAGCATGCTAGATATGTGCAATAAGTCAAATACATATAAAGTGTTGCACGAGGGTCGTAGGATGAAGGGATGTAGGGTAGGGAATGAAAAGGTGTAGGGTAATGGAATGAGGAGGGGAAAGAGGTTCATGGAATGATGGACGGTGGAGAGCATTGATGGACCGTTGACGTCTGATGACTGGTGGGAACTGGGGGAGTGGAGACTCTGGAGTGGGAGCCATCTCTTCGGAGGCTGTGATCATGCAGAGTCCCCGAAAGTCAGCTTCATAAAGACAGGTGCGAGTGAACGTTTTCTGATATTGTTCGGGTTAAAACGGATGTATGTGAGGTATGCGGGGGAAGACGAGTGGCAGAGAGCCTTAATGATATGGTCGGGGTCAGTTGAAGATGGTCGCTGAAAACAGTGGGACCGGAGTCGACAGAGGGTTGGAGGCTGCTGGCAATGGTCTGAATTTCTTCTAAAAGAAACGGGAAAGTGATTCGGCAACCAAGTTCAGTGCGCATTCTTCTTTTGGACATACCAGTTTATAAGTGGGAAAGGGTGTTATACTGCTCTCCTTGTGTGTAACTTGGTACACAATTCAGCAGTAAGCCAAACTCCATTCAAATGAATACAGGAGTCAGGATGTAGCTTCCAAGCTCCAGATGCTTTATTGTGCAGCATCGACGTACACGAATCAAATAAGAGTAAAACTAAAACAAACAGAAGGACACAATGAGCAAGATGAATATGAATTACACACTACAAATTTAACTGTATGTATCTCCTACGCTTCTGCAGCAGTCAAACATATAGTGTAACAACAACTGGCTACGGATACAAAATTAACCTTTGCAAATATACTTAAGAAGAAAGTATTCCTAAAATACTATTCTGTGGTCTGTGCTAAACAAATACTTGCAGACTATGCTTTCGAAGGCGTAAACACATGATGGATGGCAGCGGATGATTTTCTGAGACCATCTACCTAAAACTACCACATGTGGCGAACTTCCTGTTCCATGTCAGAGTGCATGTCAAAATAAATGCAAATTAACAACACAACCTAAAGGGCCCAGGAGGGGGCGCCAATTCCCCAGTCCTGAGGGCAGAACAGGTGTACATACATGTTTTTCGTGTGTACACATTCGTACACATTTGAGTTCTGTAAGGCAGTCCCCTCCCCCATCTCATGTAATTTACCACCAGGTGGGGATCAGCTTACAGCGCTGCTCTTCACCCGAGTGTCCAAGACATACGGCCGCAGATCTGATGATATCATCACAAAGTCGATCATTGATCTTTAGCCTCAGGTGTTCCAGTACCAAGTTCCCTCATAAATCACCCTCTGCTCTAACCTGGTGTATCTTATGGTGATGGAGATGAAAGTGGGTACACCAGGTACTGCTCACTGTACCAGGATAGGATTATAATCATGCTATTCTACACAAATACAAACTCACCTGGTCAAAGTGTTATTACCACAGGAATATATATGTTATTTAGGTTGTACAGTGGAAACTATGAGCTCAATTTAACAAAACATACACCGAGCATAATTATAGTGTAATAATATACTGTTATTTTATAAATATGTTATTGTAAACATACATTTCGCTTATGTATATATGCTGTTTGTGACAAATTTGTATAATTCAGGCAGACTCGCATACAAAAATGAAATCGAGAAGGTGTATGTAATTTTAGTAAATCATTTTTATTCATGTTGGCAGGAGAGACAAGTGACAGAGAACGGAACAAGCAGTGTTTACTATGACAGTGAATATTCTCATATTAAAGTTTGTATCATTCATTGAAACTTTTAACTTGATTCTCATGTATTACAGCTTGACAAATCATTCATAGTTATACCTACTAACATGGTTTTAAATCCTCTTGTCATCCAATGTTTTGCTCTTCAAACAGTTTAAATGCACATATTTAGAACAGGGAAATCATTTGTTTTGGAGGCATGCCCCCAAAGCGCCCTTGTAAACTGAGTTTTTGGAGCTGTGTATATTTATGTGTGAACACAGCTTTAAATAGCTTTGATCTAGGGTTCATTGTGTAGCTAATTAATTAAAAATACATAAGTAGATTTTCGGTTAGAACAACGCAAACCTAATTGAAAATCGGACTGATATTTATGTAGATCGAGGACTGTTAAAGTGTGTTAGGTCAGCTAAGGCAAAGTTGGTAGCCTTCTGGTCTGCAGGACAAAGGAGAGCAAAGGTGACAAAACTGCACTTAAAATAAAGAGATGTGCAGATTAGAGTAAGACAGGGAAAGAGAGACAGAGTTCATGTATCTGTGTGTTTCTGTGACAGAGGGAGGGGGAGAGGGAGGCAGTCTGTGAGAAAGGGTTGCATAACATTATCTCCAATGGACATTTAAATCACATTATCAGGATGTTAGTCTTTAGTCATAGATTGCATAAGACTTCAAAGCAATCAGTATTTCAAGAGTTGTCAGGATTTACAAACTTGCATTGAAAGTAAATGTAACTGTTTGCTCACAAGAAAACATGGCAGGCCACCATTTGACTGTATCTTCTGGTGGCTAAAACTTGATAAATTATTTTCATCTGGATTAATTGATGTTCCTCTTTGGAAAAATGTGTCTTTCAAGAAGTAAAGCAGATTCCTTTACCTGCCAATTGTACGCTAACATTAAGACCTGTCATACCTGTCATTCCAATTAAAAGATGAACCAAACATAGTATTATACTCATCCTTTTACATAACATGCCTGGAAGTCATCCTGATAAAGGTAATCAATAATGAGGTTGACTAATTAAAACCTGTCTGCAGACCATATGTTTTTTTTTCGGTCATTCCATGTGATAATATCATCCTTCTGCACAGCGTTGACAAGTAATCTCTGGTGGTGGCAGCACTTGAGATAATTTTATATACACTTTACACACAGTGTAACTAACGACCTGTTAGGATCCAAAAATGCCAAAATCCATACATTATCCGGACCACTCCACAAAGACATTTCATTTTCCAAAGAGAAATTCTGGCCAGCCTGAGACTCAGACCTGGTACCCTCTTGCTGTGAGGAGATATTTTAGCCACCACACCACCGTGCAGCCTATATGTCAAAAGCATTTTTATATCTGTCAATGATCCTTCAATTGATTTGTTATATGTTGGCCTCACAGGAGTAAGGCAACAGATTTCCAGGAGTAGCTAAAGTAGTTGTAGTTTTCTAAGTTGATTCTAAGTGTTGCATTGAAACAGTACACAATGTAAAGTCACATCTATGATATCCATGTAACTGTGTTTACATAAAAAGTCACTGTACCAAGACTTTTACATCTGTTACTAAATGCTCACCACCATGACCAAGTACATTTTTATGTCTTATTTCAGCCACCATGCAGTGTTTCTCTACAGCATGTTGGTCTCACATGAGCCAGGCTGCAGTATCTTAAGAGTAACAATGAGCCTGATGCATTTTCTAAACCAGGGGTAGAAAAAGGCATAGATCACAGGGTTAAGACAGGAGTTGAAATAGACCAGACATATTACAAAGGCAGCAGTTGAGGCATTGATTAAGGTGTCCTGGCCTGTGAGTGAAACACAATAATATGGGCAGAGGCACACTAGAAAGACGACAATAACAACACCAAGAGTCCTGGCTGCTTTCAATTCAGATTTTTTAGCAGTTACACTGACTGAACACTTGAGAGTGAAAGCTGCAGTATGAGACCGCATGGCACGAGCCTGAGACACAGCCACCACAAATACTCTCATATACAGAACTATGATGACAGTGACAGGACCAATAAAAGTCAAAATAAGATCTGCAAGTCCAGCAATGTAGTTAATGACAACGACACACTCTCCAAAGCAGGAATTATACCTGCCTGGTTGTTCCAGGTTATCCTTCAGCAGCAGACTGTCAAACAAAGCAGAACATATCCAACACAGACAAACACAGATCTTAACTCTTTTTTGTGTGACTTTGTTGGGATAATGTAGAGGCTCACAAATAGCCACATATCGGTCAACTGATATGAGCACCATGGTTCCTATTGAGGCAGAGGGAATGAGGTATGCTAGATACTGATACAGAATACACATGAAGTCACCGAGCAACCAGCAGCCATCTATGAGCACAATTTGAAAGCACACGAGGAAGCCCACGAAGAAATCTGACACAGCCAGAGAGAGGAGGAGGAGGTTGGTGGGTGTGTGGAGCTGCCTGAAGAAATAAGAGAACAACATGCTTATCATTAATGGTAGCAGCAATTGTCAGGTCAAGTGACAAAAGCAATGTATGAAACACAAAAACATAATTCCCTTAACAGTCTGAGATCTGATTTTTTGTTCAATACCATTAATCATTTCTGTCTTGTACAGTTACCAGTTTTGTAAATTGATTAAACACATGAATACTTGAAGTGGGAGATGGAGATGATGACGAGCAGGTTGAGAGTCACAGTCAGCAGAGAGATGGAGGACAGTAAAATGTAAGTGAGCATAGATACAGAGTGAGGACGCATGGCCTTCCTGCAGGAGGAGTTGAGGAGTTCTGGAAAGCAAAGTTCAGCTTCTTCAAAGCTTTTCATTGTCAGAAAGAGGAGACAAGATGCTGCTGTGCTCGTCATACAACTGATTCATCTCTGTTCTTCCTCCACATCCCTCCTTGCTCTTTTACTCTGGTGACAACTTTCTATTTGTGGGAGTGACTAAACTTCACCCTTACTGTTTCATCTACCTTCATTGGGCATTTACCTGTATTTCACCTCCCCCTCCTCTTTTTTACTTTTTCTTTCTAAACAATTACAAGTTCCATCATGCTCTGCAACGGGGAACAGCAAGGCACATCACAACACAGCCAAAGTTGACTTTTTAGGACAATTGTGGCCAGGACAGGAAGAAAGGAGTGTACAGTTTATGCCATGAACCTGGATGAGCTATAGATGTCGTTGTGGTTTTCACACTAAATGACTGACCAGAACCACGTGACATGGCCGTAGTCATGCTTGAACACATATTTAATATTAGTCTGTTTTAAACACATCTTTACTACGTGATCAGTCACGGTGTTATGCGTTATGTTTATTCATGTAGACATGACCTTCGTCAGGTTTCTCATGAACCCGTGTCTCACTCTCACATTGGTTTTAGCTAACTGCCTCCCTAACGGGTCCAGATATTACCGTACTTTCCGGACTATAGAGCGCACCGGTATATACGCCGCACCAGCTGATTTTTAAAAGAAAAAACAATGTGTACATAGACAAGCCGCACTGGTCTATAAGCCGCAGGTGTCCCCGTTGAACAGCAAGATGCTTTTAACAGTACTAAAGTTGTCTTCTTCTCTGAACATCATAACATGTCGCTAGCTTCTAAGCTAATTTTAACATTACGGCCAATGGGGAAATGCTAACCACGATTAGCATTAGCGAATATAATATATATTCATACATCTTTTCATGCAGACATACTTACAGACTTAGGTCTCTCAAGGCTACCAAATGGAAGAAGTAAAACGAAGCAGCGTGTCTTCTCATTAGAATCTAAAAGCAACGAGGCAATAACTGTTGTTGCTCGTAGCGAGCATGACTAGCGAGTCGGACATGTACCTACAGGTTCATGATGTGGTGTTTTCAAGGACCCAAATGCAGACTCAGGACAGCAGAGTTAGATTGCAAACCAAGATCATTTATTTCTCTCACTCAAAAACACGCACACAAAAACACGCAGGATCGCTATTGATCGCCCTCCTGTGAAGTCCTCTTCTTCAGTGTCAGAATTAAACATCCTCAGAATTGCTTCGTTCGTGTTTGCAGTCCGTGTTTTGTCTGCACCATCAGTGTCACTTTGCTCCCGAGGCAAATCCGCCCTTGAGCTTGCGCTGTCCTCCTCATCTCGTAGTAGTCCAGCCTTTCGGAACCCGTTGGTGATGGTGGATTCTTTCACACTGCTCCGCGCTGTTAGGATCCACTGGCAGACTTGAGAAAAAGTTGCTCTTCTCATGCAGCGTGTCTACGTAGCTCGTAGCTCTGAGTAGCATTTGCGGCGAACTGGCTTGGTGTGTTCAAGGACCCAAATGCAGACTCCGGACAAGATCATTTATTTCTCTCACTCAAAAACACGCACACAAAAACACGCATTGCGCTGTCCCCTTAATCTCGTAGTATCCCAGCCTTTCGGAACCCGTTGCTGATGGTGGATTCTTTCACACTGTTCCGAGCTGTTAGGATCCACTGGCAGACTTGAGAAAAAGCTGATCTTCTCTGCTCATAGCTCTGAATAGCATTTACGGCTAACTGGCTTGGCCAGTTGCTGCTAGCACAACAGCTATTCAGAGCTATGAGCAACAACACTTATTGCCTCATTGCTTTTCGTTTGGTAGCCGTGAGAGACCTTAGTCTGTAATGCAAGTATGTCTGCATGAAAAGATGTACAAAGATGTATTATATATTCGCTAATGCTAATCGCGGTTAGCATTTCCCCATTGGCCGTAATGTTAAAATTAGCTTAGAAGCTAGCGAGTCGGACATGTACTGTTAAAAGCATCTTGCCGTTCAACCTTTTTTGTTAACAGTCCTAGTGAGAGGTAGGTCAAAGGTACTTCATCCATATTGTAGCGACCCTGTCAGTAACAGCTGGTAGCAGAGGGGTTGCTGGTAGCAACTGTTCTGTGTCGGGAGCCAGTAAATGTTGTGTTAGACCGGAACCGGAAGTTGCGGTTGTTGTTGTGGCGGAGAAAAGCTACGGAAAAATCTTCATATACGCCGCACCGGTGTATACGCCGCAGTCTCAAAGCGTGGGGAAAAAAGTAGCGGCTTATAGTCCGGAAAGTACGGTAAGCATGCTAGATATGTGCAATAAGTCATATACATATAAAGTGTTGCACGAGGGTCGTGGGATGAAGGGCTGTAGGGTAATGGAATGAAAAGGTGTAGGGTAAAGGAATGAGGAGGGTAAAGAGGGTTGTTGAATGATGGACGGTGAAGAGCAATGATGGACCGCTGGCTGGTGGGAACTGGGGGAGTGGAGACTTTGGAGTGGGGGCCATCTCGTCGGAGGCTGTGATTATGCAGAGTCCCCAAAAGTTAGCTTTATAAAGACAGGTGCGAGTGGACATTTTCTGATATCGTTTGGGTTAGAACGGATGCATGTGAGGTATGCGGGGGAAGACCAGTGGCAGAGAGCCTTAACGATATGGTCGGGGTCAGTTGAAGATGGTGGCTGAAAACGGTGGGACCGGAGTCGACAGAGGGTTGGAGGCTGGTGGCAATGGTCTGAATTTCTTCTAAAAGAAACGGGATAGTAAGTCGGCAACCAAGTTTTGTGAACTGGGATGCGGGAGGCTCGGATGTCGAACTGGTGCTGAGCCGAAACCAAAGTGAGCCTCCGCATGAACTGCATTATATCGAGACAATGAGACCGTCCTTTGTTAAGGATGTCTACGATGCCACTGTTGTCTGGATAGATTGCGATGGTCTTTTTGGACCATTCGTGCTCCCAAAGAATGGCTGCTATGACTACAGGATACCTTGGTGAGATTGTGAAAGAAGGGGTGAGGGATGAGAGCAGAGATTTGAGTGTAGGGCAGCCGAGGGCGAGATGTGGGGATTGCGTTTGGATCGATTTGTTTATTGAGCAAGGTTGATGTAGTTACCAGTGAGGATCTGTTGCCCGAGCGTTGGACACGGGTGATGGTCGGGCGGGTGCGACTGGGCGTGCTCAACGTAGTGCTCTGGCTAAACTTGAACTTTTAGGTGGAGAAAATTAAATTGGAACAGCACTGGAACTGGCTGCTGGCAGAGCTGTGGAAAAAAGGGTAGTATTTAAGGTGGGATGGGTAATGCCAGTGGGGATAGGGCTGGAGGAAGGGAGGGGAGGGGTGGAAGCAAAAACAGAAGCAAACAATGTTTTTTGGCCAATGATCCACTGTGGATCCCTATTGTTAGAGCGGTCTGTGCAGCTGAGGTAGCCGGTGTCTAAGTGAGTGGAGAACATTGGCAGAGGTGGGTGGGACAGGAAAGGTAGAGGCAAGAGAACAGGAAAGGATGCTGGGATGCATGTGCATGGGTTTATAGTGAAGTCTTGGGAAAATAATTTTCAAGGTGAGATGTCTCTGCTACAGAAGAAGCTTGAAGAGGGTGGGATACGACCTGGCCCTCTGAATGGGCTGATGTGGATGGCTGCATCATGCCATCATCGGCGTTGCGGCTGATGTGGCGCAGGGAACCCGGATGTGCTCTGGAGGCTCGGAGAGCGAGAGTGTGTTGTGCGGTGCGTCCGTGAACAGTTTGCAAAGTTTTGCTGTTTCATTGGAAAGGGATATTGCGCTGAATGATTGCTTTCTTCGGAGGAGAGACGGTCCACTTGGAAATGTGGAATATGTAGAGACTGTCGGAGCGTTGGCATGGTGAAAGAGGTTTGCAGTGGTTTCACCCGTAGTTCGAGCACCTGGATCTGGGAGAGAGGCGTCAGGACGCTGAAGACAGAATCTCCCCCCCGGAGCTGTTTGAAGGCGAGGGGTGACGACTTTGGTGGATGGATGTCGAGAGCCGCGGGGAACGTGGATGGTTGAATGCTGCCGAGGTTATTGGCTACGAAGCATGGTGGGTGAAAGAGGGAGCTCCGGGACTTCAGGATATAGCTGGTCATCTTCAAACAGTTTGTTATTGGAAGGGTAGAGAAAGAGCCTTTGTACAAAGTAAGCGGTTTAGGTTTTTTTGCTCGTGTCACACGTCATGTTGAAGCTGAGTCAAAGAGGAAGTCAGTGGGTCAGATGTGCTTAAATACTTTGTGCAGAGTAAATGAGATATGTTCGGGGTGTGGTCCTTGTTCCCGAAATAAGTGATAAAACTTAATATAATAGTGTGACCAACACTTTTGAAAACCCCTTGAGACACCTGGAGCTTAATTTCAATTTGTTTTGTTTGTAACGAAAGACAGAAACTTCTCACAAATCATAGGGGTGGTCTCAGTTTGTAGTTTAGGGGCATTCCCAAGCAAGACAACGTATTTAATCCCTCTAGTGTGTTCTGGGTCTACCCCGGGGCCTCTTACCAGGAAAAGGCAGGAGGAATCCTGGCCAGATGCCCAAACCATCTCAGCTGGCACCTTTCGAGGTGAAGGAGCGGCGGCTCTACTCTTAGCTCACTCTGGATGTCTGAGCTCCTCACCGTATCTCCAAAACTGAACCTATCCACCCTACAAAGGAAGCTCAATTTGGCAGCATGTATCCGTGATGTCATTATTTCGGTCACTGCCCAAAGCTCATGACCTTATCCAAGGCTCGGAACAGAGACGGACTGGTACATTTAGGGCTCTGACTTCTGGCTCAGCTCCCTTTTCACCACTTCATCACTGCTGACACAGCACCTCACCGCCTGTCCATCTCATGCTCCATTTTACCCTCACTCGTGAACAAAACCCCAAGATTATTGAGCTCCCTCGCTTGGGGCAATGACCCACTCCCAACCCCAAAGGCACAATCATCATTTTTCCTGCAGAGAACGATGTCGTCAGACTTGGAGGTACTGACTTAATTCTCTGGTATTATTTAGACAAGGCCTGCTGCAATTTTAGTTTTTATAGGTGCTGTGGAATCATGTACAACATTGTATAGTTGACGTTATTTAGATAATGATCTGAAGACATTTTTTGATTTCGGTGAAGTCTTTCTGAAAGGTATTAGCAGAGTTGGTAATGAGGACACAAGAAGAAACATGTGTCATGATCTTTCTTACTCAAGGATAGCTTAATTTCCTGTTCCTGTGTATGTCCCAACTGATTGATTGCCTGCACTGCCCTGATTAGTTGCACCTTATCCTCATTACCCTACTGCATGTGTGTATTAAATCTACGTACTCATTTCCTCTGTTGCCCATTTGTCTTCGTATTTCCAAGTCAAGTGTTCCAGAGTTTTTTCTTGTGTATTTCACATTGGTATTAGACCTTACTAATGCATTTCTTGACTCTGCCTTAGCCTTGTGATTTTGGATAACTTTGCCTTAATTCGCTTCAGTAAATAAAAACCCATACCTTCAAGCCCGATAGGCCTCCTTGGTTCTCAGGTTGCTGCCACAACTGGCACTGACAACCATCTGACAACCATCCACACACTTCTGTAACCTTGGAATCATTTTCGATAAAACCAAAGTTCTAAACTTAGTTAGTTTCATTGTTTGGGATCCCCAAAAGAATACAGAGTGGTTATGGCTAAATTTTTACATTTTGGTTGTCCTTTAACAGCGATAGATCAAAAATAATGATTATTTAGTGTGTTATTTTCAGAGACACGGTACATTGGAGTGATTTGTAAACTTGCGTAAGAGAGAACAGATTTTATTCCTTCACACACTGTATGGGCTAACCAAACTGAGGGAAAGTAAGTACATGTGCTGAACACAGTTTCACAACTACCTGAAAGAGATAATCAATATAAAGGTCGACCAATTAAAACGTTTTTTTTGACCATTTGTAAAATCTGTGAAAGGCCCCTTGACATGATGCTGCAGGCTCCTTTTTCTAAACAGGAAAGAGAGAGATGCATTAAAGTCACGCAGTATAACTAAAGACCTGTTGGATCCAAGAAAATAAATCAGTATTTGTATATCTGTCCAAAGAGTCTTCAAATTATTTGTTTTCTGTTGGCCTTACAGGAGTCAGAAAACACATTTTCTGGAGTAGAGTAGGAGTAGATTTCAGTGTTGCATTGAAACAGTACACAATGTAAAGACACATGTATGATCTGCATGTAATAGTGTTCATACAGAGGTCACTGTACCAAGACTTTTACATCTGTTACTAAATGCTCACCACCATGACCAAGTACATTTTTCTGTCTTATTTCAGCCACCATGCAGTGTTTCTCTACAGCATGTTGGTCTCACATGAGCCAGGCTGCAGTATCTTAAGAGTAACAATGAGCCTGATGCATTTTCTAAACCAGGGGTAGAAAAAGGCATAGATCACAGGGTTAAGACAGGAGTTGAAATAGAATAGACATATCACAAAGGCAGCAGTTGAACCATTGAGCAAGGTGTCCTGACCTGTGAGTGCAACACAATAATATGGGCAGAGGCACACTAGAAACACAACAATAACAACACCAAGAGTCCTGGCTGCTTTCAATTCAGATTTTTTAGCAGTTACACTGACTGAACGCTTGAGAGTGAAAGCTGCAGTATGAGACCGCATGGCACGAGCCTGAGACACAGCCACCACAAATACTCTCATATACAGAACTATGATGACAGTGACAGGACCGATAAAAGTCAAAAAAAGATCTGCAAGTCCAGCGATGTAGTTAATGACAATGACACACTCTCCAAAGCAGGAATTATACCTGCCTGGTTGTTCCAGATTATCCTTCAGCAGCAGACTGTGAAGGAAAACAGAACATATCCAACACAGACAAACACAGATCTTAACTCTTTTTTGTGTGACTTTGTTGCGATAATGTAAAGGATCACAAATAGCCACATATCGGTCAACTGATATGAACACCATGGTTCCTACTGATGCAGAGGTAATGATGTATGCTAGATACTGATACAGAATACACATGAAGTCACCGAGCAACCAGCAGCCGTCTATGAGCACAATTTGAAAGAACATGAGGAAGCCCACGAAGAAATCTGACACAGCTAGAGAGAGGAGGAGGAGGTTTGTAGGTGTGTGGAGCTGCCTGAAGAAATCAGAGAACAACATGCTTATCATTAATGGTAGTCAATTTATATTAAATATATCTATATATTATATTAATAAATAAAAGCATTGACTGAAACACAAAAACATATTTCCTTTAGTCTGAGATCTGATATTTGTTTTGTTCTATATCATGAATAATTTTTTTCTGTACAGTTACCAGTTTTATAAATTAATAAAACATATGAATACTTGAAGTGGGAGATGGAGATGATGACGAGCAGGTTGAGAGTCACAGTGAGCAGAGAGATGGAGGACAGTAAAATGTAAGTGAGCATAGATACAGAGTGAGGACGCATGGTCTTCCTGCAGGAGGAGTTGAGGAGTTCTGGAAAGCAAAGTTTGGCTTCTTCAAAGCTTTTCATTGTCAGAAAGAGGAGACAAGGTGCTGCTGTGCTCGTCATACAACTGATTCATCTCTGTTCTTCCTCCACATCCCTCCTTGCTCTTTTACTCTGGTGACAACTTTCACTTAGTGGGAGTGACTAAACTTCACCCTTACTGTTTCATCTACCTTCATTGGGCTTTTCCCTGTATTTCACCTCCCCCTCCTCTATTTGACTGTTTTTTTTAAACAATTACAAGTTCCATCATGCTCTGCAACGGGGAACAGCAAGGCACATCACAACACAGCCAAAGTTGCCTTTTTAGGACAGTTGTGACCAGGACAAGAAGAAGGGAGTGTACAGTTTATGCCATGAACCTGGATAAGATATAGAAGTCGTTGTGGTTTTCACACTAAATGACTGACCAGAACAACATGACATGGCCGTAGTTATGCTTGAACACATGTTTAATATTAGTCTGTTTTAAACACATCTTTACTACGTGATCAGTCACGGTGTTATGTGTTATGTTTATTCATGTAGACAGACAGCCCTGGTAGAGGAACGGTCTATCTCGCCGATCTACGCCTTTATGGAGAGGGCCGAAGGTGGTTGGCTGGGTGGTGGCTGGTTTCAGGTTAATGGATGGTGAGGGGACTAGAGGCAGGCTGCAGGCAAGGGAGCTGTGAGGTTGCATGTGGTGGCCAGATGGGATGGTGTGCCCCGAAGCTCACAATTCGGGTAAGAGCGAGCTGCGAAAACCCAACGATTTAACTTAGGGTCTTATGTGCCCTAGTATGTTTCCTGATTGAACTGCTGCAAGCGACCAGCAGCTTTGGATGCAAATATAACATGTGTATAAAACGTTGCTGCCGAACAACAAGGCCAGGTCAAGGATCAGCAAAAAGTAGCCGTCCAACTTGGGCCTGCGGTCTGGGGAGGCAGAGCAGATGATGTGATAGTACAGGAATAAAGAGTTGACGAATTTGACTGTTGTGAGTTCCTTGGAGCAGGTATGGAGTTGTTGTTTGAGTGCAGGGCGGCCGAGAGCGGGGCAATTCCCTGGAGATGTGGGGACTGCGTGTGGATGGATTCGTTTATTGAGCAAGGTCGATGTAGTTACCGGTAAGGATCTGTTGCCTGAACCTATGACACGGGTGATTGTTGGGCGGGTGCGACTGGGCTTGCTGGAGGTAGTGCTGTGGCTAAAGTGAAACTTGTAGGTGAAGAGAATTAAGTCGTATCGACGCTGGAACTGGCTGCTGGTGGAGCTGTGGAAAATAGGGGAGTATTTAAGGTGGAATGGTTAGTGCTAGTTGGGGTAGGAATGGAGGAAGGGAGGGGAGGGGGGAAGCAGAAAGAGGAGAAGACAACGGATTTTGGCCAATGAACTACTCTGGATCCCTATTGTTAGAGCAGTCTGTGCAGCTGAGGTAGCCGGTGTCGAGGTGAGAGGAGAACATTGGCAGAGGTGGGTGGGACATGAAAGGCAGACGCAAGAGAACAGGAAAGGCTGCTGGGATGGAGGGATGCATGTGCATGGGTTTGTAGTGAAGTCTGTGGAAAATACATTTCAAGGTGAGATGTCTCTGCTACAGAAGAAGCTTGAAGAGGGTGGGATACGACCTGGCCCTCTGAAAGGGCTGATGTGGATGGCTGGGACATGACATCAACGGCGTTGCGGCTGACGTGGTGCGGGGAACCCGGAAGTGCTCTGGCAGCTCAGAGAGCGAGAGTGTGTTGTGCTGTGCATCCGTGAACAGTTTGGAAAGTTTTGCTTTTTTATTGGAAAGGAATGTTGCCCTGAATGATTGCTTTCTTCGGACGAGAGACGGTCCACTTGGAAATGTGGGATATGCGCCCGTAGTTCGAGCACCTGGATCTGGGAGAGCGGCGTCAGGACGCCGAAGTCGGAATCTCCCCCCGGGACTGTTTGAAGGCGAGGGCTGACGACTTCGGTGGATGGATGTCCGGGATTTCAGGATATAGCTGGTCATCTTCAAACAGTTTGTTATTGGAAGGGTAGAGAAAGAGTCTTTGCACAAAGTAAGCTGTTTAGGTTTTTCTCGTCTGTCACACCTCATGTTGAAGCTCAGTCAAAGAGAAAGGCAGTGGGTCAGATGTCCTTAAATACTTTGTGCAGAGTAAAATAAATATGTTCGGGGTGTGGTCCTTGTTACCGAAATAAGTTGTAAAACTTAATATAATAGTGTCACCAACACTTTTGAAAACCACCTTGACCAGATGCCCAAACCATCTCAGATGGCTCCTTTCGATGTGAAGGAGCAGCAGCTCTACTCCGAGCTCACTCTGGATGTCTGACTTCCTCATCCTATCTCCAAAACTGAGCCTTGCCACCTTACAAAGGAAGCTCAATTTGGCGCCATGTATCCGCGATCTCATTCTTTCGGTCACTTCCAAAAGCTCATGACATTACGTGAGGCTCGGAACATAGACAGACTGGTAAATCAAGAGATCTCCCTTCTGGCTCAGCTCCCTCTTAGCTACCACGCTTCGTTACACAACATCAAACCGTCTGTCCATCTCATGCTCCATTTTACCCTCAATCGTGAACAAGACCCCGAAATACTTGAACTCCCTCGCTTGGGGCAATGACTTACTCCCCAAGGCCGCAATACACAGTTTTCCTGCAGATAACCATGTCGTCAGACTTGGAGGTCAGAATTAATCCTCTGGTATTATTATTTAGCCCATGCATGCTGCGATTTGTTTTTTTGCAGGTGCTATGGAATCAAGTACAACATTCTATAGTTGACATTATTTAGATAATCACCTGTAGACATATTTGGATTTCTTTATGAAAGGTATTAGTAGAGTTGGTAATGAGGACACAAAAAGGAACATAAGTGTCATGATCTTTCGTACTCAAGGATAGCTTAATTTCCTGTTGTTGTTTGTTTCCCAACTGTTTGATTGTCTGCCCTGCCCTGATTAGTCGCACCTTTCCTTTATTACCCTACTGGCTGTGTGTATTTAGTCTACATGCTCATCTTCTCTGTTGCCTATTTGTCTTAGTATTTCCAAGTCAAGTTTTCCAGAGTTTTTTCTTGTGTATTTCACATTGGTATTAGACTTTACTTTTGTATTTCTTGACTCTGCCTTAGCCTTGTGATTTTGGATAACTTTTCCTCAATTTGTGCTGAATTTCCGTGAACTGAAACTTTTTTTTTTTTGATTCAACCCATACCTTTAATCTTTATTGGCTTCCTTGGTTCTCAGTTTGCTGCCACAACTGGCACTGACAAGTCCATGTGGCAGCCGCATCCACAATAAAGCCGTTTAACATGGCCCACTCGGATTCCACAGGTGTTCCAGTACCAAGTGCCCTCATGAATCACCCTCTGCTCTAAACTGGTGTATCTTATGGCCAATCTATAACTGGCACAGAAGTCCAGTAACAAAGCAGCACAGATGTTCAGACTGGGCAAGCGATTCATCCCAGTGACCCCCTTCAGGTTCCTCTATCATTGCCCATGTGTTGAAGACCCCCAGCAGAAGTAAAGAGTCCTTCCAGATAATTTCCCTCTCCAGGAGTTTGGTTCCCACCATTTAGGTCACCGGGGCCAGACCTCTGTATTTTTCACGACAAATAACTTGAATTTGGTGCGGCAAACATATTGTACAATGCCAAGATTACAGTGCTTATCTGTTTGTTGTTATTGCTTGATTGTGTGTTCGTGTGTATGTGGGTGTTGACGTCGTGAAGTTGATGATCTTGTGCTTATCTTTACTCAACTCAGTGGTTATTTGATTATGCCATCAATTTGAGGATAATGGACATGCAGTTGAATCCATGCAAAGCCTGAGTTAGATAGCAGCCTGTAGTTCAAAGCCATTCATCCCTAGACAGACATCAACTGACCAATAGCTTCTGTGTGGTTGTGCTGTATTAAACAGTGTCCATTGACGCACTCTAGTTAGTTTCAATTCACCCCCTATATAGCCCACATGTGTTTACTTTCTTCACTGAGACACAAGTAAAATGACCATCAATCTAATCTCAGCTTTGGAAAGAGAAGAGATGAGTGACAAGATGAGAAGCTTGAGAGAAAAAGAAAGAGAGAAGGTGATGGAGATGAAAGTGGGTACACCAGGTACTGCTCACTGTACCAGGATAGGATGAGAATCATGCTATTCTACACAAAGAGAAGCTCACCTGGTCAAATTCAAAGTGTTATTACCACAGAAATATATATGTTATTTGGGTTATACAGTGGAAACTATGAGCTCAATTTAACAAAACATACACCGAGCATAATTATAGTGTAATAATATACTATTATTGTATAAATGTAGGTTATTATAAACACACATTTTGCTTATGTATATATGCTGTTTGTGACATATTTTTTAGAATTCAGGCAAACTTGAGTACAAAGATGAAATAGAGAAGGTGCATGTCATTTTAGTAAATTATTTTTATTCATGTTGGCAGGAGAGTTAAGTGATATTATTATAACAGTGAATATTCTCATATTAAAGTTTGTATCATTCATTGAAACTTTTAACTTGATTCGCATGTATTACAGCTTGACAAATCATTCATAGTTATACCTACTAACATGGTTTTAAATCCTCTTCTCATCCAATGTTTTGCTCTTCAAACATTTTAAATGCACATATTTAGAACAGGGAAATCATTTGTTTTGGAGGCATGCCCCCAAAGTGCCCTTGTCAACTGAGTTTTTGGACCTGTGTATATTTATGTGTGTGAACACAGCGTTAAATAGCTTTGATCAAGGGTTCATTGTGTAGCTAATTATTTAAAAATACACAAGTAGATTTTCGGTTAGAACAACGCAAACCTAATTGCAAATCTGACTGATATTTGTGTAGAGCGAGAACTGTTAAAGTGTGTTATGTCAGCTAAGGCAAAGTTGGTAGCCTTCTGGTCTGCAGGACAAAGGAGAGCAAAGGTGACAAAACTGCACTTAAAATAAAGAGATGTGCAGATTAGAGTAAGACAGGGAAAGAGAGACAGAGTTCATGTATCTGTGTGTTTCTGTGACAGAGGGAGGGGGAGAGGGAGGCTGTCTGTGAGAAAGGGTTGCATAACATTATCTCCAATGGACATTTAAATCACATTATCAGGATGTTAGTCTTCATTCATAGATTGCATAAGACTTCAAAGCAATCATTCTTTTTTGTTCTCTCCTGATTTCAGAAGTTGTGAGGATTTAAACACTTGCATTTCAAGTAAACATTACTCTTGTGTGTTCACGAGAAAACACTACAGGCCACCATTTGAATGCATGTGCCATCATCCGGTGTCCAAAACCTCTCCAGTTTATTTTCTTCAGGATTAACTGTTGAGGTGTCCCTCATTGAAAAATGTGTCTTTCAAGCCTGACGATTATAGACTCACATTACGACCTGTCATACTTAACAGTGAAAGCAAACAAACACAATTACACTTGTTCCTTTACATGACATACCTGCAAGTCAGCCACTTCAATATTTACATTGTTCTAAGTTTGGCTGAGTCATCTTGTTAACTTTAATATTGAACTAGTGATGTGTCCGCTGCATACTATCTCTGTCCATTTGGAGGGCTGGGTTCTATATTTAGTTAATTTCTGTGTTTGGGATCTCCAAAATAATACAGAGTGGTTTTTATATTTTGGTTGTCCTTTAACAGCGGCAGATCAAAAACTAAGTATTTAGTGTGTTATTTTCAGAGTAAGGGTACATTGGAGTGATTTTGTAAACTTGCGTAAGAGAGAAACGATTATATTCCACCACGCAGTGTATGGGCTAACCACACTGAAGGAAAGTAAGTACATGTGCTGAACACAGTTTCACAACTACCTGAAAGAGATAATCAATATGAAGGTCGACCAATTAAAACATTTTTGCAGACCATTTGTAAAATCTGTGAAAGGCCCCTTGACATGATGCTGCAGGCTCCTTTTTCTAAACAGGAAAGAGAGAGATGCATTAAAGTCATGCAGTATAACTAAAGACCTGTTGGATCAAAAAAAAAGGAAACAGTATTATTAGAAGATATTCGTGCAAAGATTCTTTAACTTATTTGTTGTATGTTGGCCTTACAGGAGTCAGGCAACACATTTTCTAGAGTAGAGTAGTAGTAGATTTCAGTGTTGCATTGAAACAGTACACAATGTAAAGACACATGTATGATCTGCATGTAATAGTGTTCATACAGAGGTCACTGTACCAAGACTTTTACATCTGTTACTAAATTCTCACGACCATGACCAAGTACATTTTTCTGTCTTATTTCAGCCACCATGCAGTGTTTCTCTACAGCATGTTGGTCTCACATGAGCCAGGCTGCAGTATCTTAAGAGTAACAATGAGCCTGATGCATTTTCTAAACCAGGGGTAGAAAAAGGCATAGATCACAGGGTTAAGACAGGAGTTGAAATGGAACAGACATATTACAAAGGCAGCAGAAGAGGTATTGAGCAAGGTGTCCTGGCCTGTGAGTGCAACACAATAATATGGGCAGAGACACACTAGAAAGACGACAATAACAACACCAAGAGTCCTGGCTGCTTTCAATTCAGATTTTTTAGCAGTTACACTGACTGAACGCTTGAGAGTCAAAGCTGCAGTATGAGACCGCATGGCACGAGCCTGAGACACAGCCACCACAAATACTCTCATATACAGAACTATGATGACAGTGACAGGACCAATAAAAGTCAAAAAAAGATCTGCAAGTCCAGCAATGTAGTTAATGACAACGACACACTCTCCAAAGCAGGAATTATACCTGCCTGGTTGTTCCAGGTTATCCTTCAGCAGCAGACTGTCAAAGAAAACATAACATATCCAACACAGACAAACACAGATCTGAACTCTTTTTTGTGTGACTTTGTTGGGATAATGTAGAGGATCACAAATAGCCACATATCGGTCAACTGATATGAGCACCATGGTTCCTACTGATGCAGAGGTAATGATGTATCCTAGATACTGATACAGAATACACATGAAGTCACCGAGCAACCAGCAGCCGTCTATGAGCACAATTTGATACAACACGAGGAAGCCCACGAAGAAATCTGAGACAGCCAGAGAGAGGAGGAGGAGGTTTGTAGGTGTGTGGAGCTGCCTGAAGAAATAAGAGAACAACATGCTTATCATTAATGGTAGTCAATTTACATTATATATATATATATATATATATATATATATATATATATATATATATATATATTATATTAAGAGATAAAAGAGCATTGTCTGAAACACAAAAACATATTTCCTGTAGTCTGAGATCTGATATTTTGTTTTGTTCTATATCATTAATAATTTCTTTCTGTACATTTACCAGTTTTGTAAATTGATTAAACATGAATACTTGAAGTGTGAGATGGAGATGATGACGAGCAGGTTGAGAGTCACAGTGAGCAGAGAGATGGAGGACAGTAAAATGTAAGTGAACATAGATACAGAGTGAGGACGCATGGCCTTCCTGCAGGAGGAGTTGAGGAGTTCTGGAAAGCAAAGTTCGGCTTCTTCAAAGCTTTTCATTGTCAGAAAGAGGAGACAAGATGCTGCTGTGCTCGTCATACAACTGATTCATCTCCGTTCTTCCTCCACATCCCTCCTTGCTCTTTTACTCTGGTGACAACTTTCACTTCGTAGGAGTGACTAAACTTCTCCCTTACTGTTTCATCTACCTTCATTGGTCTATTCCCTGTATTTCACCTCCCCCTCCTCCTTTTTTACTTTTTTTTTACAAAACAATTACAAGTTCCATCATGCTCTGCAACGGGGAAACTGCAAGGTACATCACAACACAGCCAAAGTTGCATTTTTAGGACAATTGTGGCCAGGACAGGAAGAAAGGAGTGTACAGTTCATGCCATGAACCTGGATGAGATGAAGAAGTCGTTGTGGTTTTCACATGAAATGACTGACCAGAACAACATGACATGGCCGTAGTCATGCTTGAACACATGTTCAAATATAGTCTGTTTTAAACACATCTTTACTATGTGATCAGTCACGGTGTTATGCGTTATGTTTATTCATGTTGACATCCAACACCTGAGGTTCAACAACAACGTTGTTCTGTGTTGCAAATCAAACAAATACAAAGTTATTTTTGTTACAGGTGTAGCCCTGGCTAAAAATAAATTTCGACATCAGGATGTAAATAGTTTTCTAAAAACCAAGTTAAAAGTGCATAAGTATAGATATGGGTGGATACAAATTTATATCAATAAGAGACTCATCATCTTTCCAGTTCAAAGGTTACAGTTCATGCAAATGAGCATAGTTTGATATGTACATGATTCAGCACTTTTGTTCCCCTAACAACCTAAAAGTATAGCAGTATCATATGTCAATCTTTGTTTTGTCCTTGTTTCATTGGCTTGTCCTGAAACAGCCAATCCAAGCCCTTTCTCAGGTAGAGGGGTGGGGCTTAGTCGTGTGTGGCCAGGCTCAGTGTGTTCGAGAGGCAGAAGCGAATTATAACTGAACAGTGACTGTTGTAAGAGAGCAATAATGTTCATAATGTAATGGCTGACGACCAGTTAGCCTATGGTTTGGACTGTTGTGATCTACAAGAGGTAAATATGAGTTTGTGTATTGTTTGCTATACTGTGACTAAATGTTATCGTGAAAAGACAAGTTGTGTTGCTAATCGCGAGTAGCCGTTAGCATTAGCATAATAATCGTTAGCTTTGCTGTCATACTGTTAGCTGTGCATTTGAAACTAATTGTTAAAACAAGCTATTACTAAATCGCCATGAAGTAGTGTATGGACTTGTTGCTTAGCTGATTTATCTGATTCAGGAGATGGACGTTTGTGACTGTAAGTGAGGATCGGGAAAGCTCCTTGGGACCACGATGGAGAACTGTTTCCCGCGTATGCATGTGCTGCTGTTTCTTCTGCGCTCTGCCTGCCGTCCATTACCCAGCTTCCCTTCTCTCTCCCCTCTGAATATGCCTTGGATTCGTGAGTACTGACAAACGAGCACATGTCTTTTTTTTGTTTATTGCTTGTGTGAACACGTGAACCGGCCATCACAGTTTTTAGGCCTCTACGAGGGTTTTCTGTTACTCTCTGATTGTGTGTGTGGGACTGTGGGTGCACAGTATATTGATGACCGCATGTAATAAATGCCAAACTGTTTTTCTAATGCCTTTGAAGTGTATTTGGTGTGTCAAAGTCAATCACATTCATGTTTTGATAAGAGCTAGTTAAAAGGGGTAAAATACACTTAAAAAAACAAGATAAAAAGGACTTAATAAGAGGCACAGACCTTTTTTGTTACTTAATTCTATTGGAGGCACCGCCAGTTATTTTAGTTTTCATCATAAGGGAACAAGAGTTATATTGTATATTGTAAGAATAATTATATTCATGTATAAGAACAGGTAATCGCACCATTACGATTAAAACCGTACCCAGGACCCCGGCCATAGTACTACTACAACCTAGCAGATTCACATAATACTATATAGCTACATGGGACGGGTGTTACACAGGAGACCCTTCGTCAGGTTTCTCATGAACCCGTGTCTCACTCTCACATAGGTTTTAGCTAACTGCCTCGCCGACAGGTCCATATATTAAGCATGCTGGATATGTGCAATAAGTCAAATACATATAAAGTGTTGCATGAGGGTCGTGGGATGAAGGGATGTAGGGTAAGGAATGAAAAGGTGTAGGGTAATGGAATGAGGAGGGGAAAGAGGTTCGTGGAATGATGGACGGTGGAGAGCATTGATGGACCGTTGACGTCTGATGACTGGTGGGAACTGGGGGAGTGGAGACTCTGGAGTGGGGGCCATCTCTTCGGAGGCTGTGATTATGCAGAGTCCCCAAAAGTTAGCTTCATAAAGACGGGTGCGAGTGAACGTTTTCTGATATTGTTTGGGTTAAAACGGATGTATGTGAGGTATGCGGTGTTGTGTAAAATAATATGCGCTTTACTTGTATGCTTATAATGCGGAGTTGAGAGGTCACAGTAAGTAGGTCAAATACTCCAGGCAGGGCATTCCAGTGCTTGCTTGTACAATAGAAACAGATACTGTGGCCCCGAAGAGAAACCACCTGCTTACAGCACTAGATTAGGGCGGAAAACCGCCAGCATAGCGTAGGAGAAGAACTCCCTTATCTATTCACACAGAGAGTTCTGCTTAGCTTAGAATTGCACCCTTTCGGCGCCTCGAGTGCTACCAACATGCACACACACTGATAATGCAGCGAAGGAGGACCAATCGTGAGCCAGTGTGAGTGGAAGATTACTCAGCGCTCCAACGGGCTCTCTGTACCGCTAAGAACGGAGCCGCCCCTACTTTATATTCCACCAATAGACTTCTGTAAGAAGAAACTATATAAGATAAGATAAGATAAGATAAGATAATCCTTTATTAGTCCCTCAGTGGGGAAATTACAGGATATATAATGTTATGCGCAATGATGTTTATGCGCCTTTTCCTGCTTTTCCTGTCTTTTGTACATTTTCCCTGCTCCTTCAGAGTAGAGATTAGGCCACGTGCACGTTTGACTGCCGGGCATAATACTCCTGTCACAAATAAACCTTATTGCTTGAATTGAGCTAAATGCCTCGATCTCCATCTGTTCACTCTGAGATTTCTCCTCAACAAATTGGTAGCATGAGGATGGTTATAACAATCTGGAAAGGAGTATCTCATCGAGTGACGGGACTTTCTCTTCTGTCCACAGAAAGAAAAAAGGGCGTTTTCCCGTGAGGCTGGGAGTCTGGCTGCCGACCGGAGCTATTCTTCTCACCTCGGGAAACTGATCAAACGGCGCTGAACTCAAAAGGTGAGCAGAAACCAATTTAAATGAATTCTGCAGATTGGCTGTAGGTACTAAATTGAATTGATCAGGAGTACGGAGGGTGAGTATGAATTGCATTGACTAAATTGCTAATGTTAAACCACGTAACATTGTGACGGGATTGTTATGCCTGGTAGTGGGGGTTTTAGCATAGAATGTACATGAGTGTGTGTGGATCTGACAGAAACTGAGGATTGTGAAATTGCATGAGTTGACATTGTGTACACCGTGTAGGTCTAAAAAAACTGTTCTGCGATTACGCCATCGTAGCGCGAGTTGCGATACGCTGATCAATGACGGTCTGACTGGACTTTATGCGACGTAACAAGCTAAAGTTTGGATCAAGTATATAGGAATTGTTGAAGTACGCTGATGTGAAAGGTGTATAAGTGAAGCACAATTATAACGGTATTTCCTTCGGGACCAAGCTCGTGTAAGACGCACTCTAGAAAACAAAGATCCATAGTTGGTTTGAGTGCTGGGTTACAGAATTGGCAGTGTAGAGGTTTGAGTGCAGCGTAGATGATCTCTGGGAGACATCGATTCTATTTTAGCACAATATGTCGCCACTTCCTTCGGGACCGCATTCGCACGAGGCAGGCGCTGTAAAACAGTGATCGGCAACGATCCCAGACGTGGTTAGCGTCTGAGTATTCGTGGAATCACGGCAGTGTGTGGTCGATTGCGTGCCGTGCGAATGTCTCCATGGACACATCCATTTCCTTCGGGACCGGGTTCGTGTGAAGCGGGCTCTGTTAAATAAAGATCCACCTTAAGTGGTTTGAGTCCGAGTATCGCAGTGACGGCATCGTATGGATGGAGACATCGATTGATGGATGAATGAGTGAAGCGTACATGTGATTGTTAGAGCACAGAATGATTGGAGTTAGAATCTTTCCAATGGGTCAGTGTATTGTCAGTTATTGACGGTCAGTCGAGCGCATGAGACACAAGAATTGCAATTCATCACAGAAACACGAACACTAGCTAAGGGCTAATATATATGTCAAGTTTTACTGGTAGTGTTAGCCGTATTACAGATTTATTGGAAGTTGTGGTGGTTAGGGACCGTAAAAAAGTTTGGAACGAAAGAACCACAGGCAGTAAGACTGAAGAAGGGAGTGAGCTTTAGATAAGAAACAGGTGCAGCCGTAGGGAGGGACAGTGTGAGTATAGTTCAAGGTCAGAAGGGCAGCAGGAAATATGGCTGGGGCTTCGGAGAAACGATTGGAGTGTTCTGAGTATATTCAATTCTTATTGATTTTGATGTTTCTTTTTGTTTTTATGCTTTCCCTTATTAAGTAGTTAAATTGGACATTTCTTCATTTCTACTTTTATTCATTTCTTCATTTCTACTTTTATTCATTTCTTGACTTATTGATTCATTGATTATTGATTTATTCATTGATTTTATTAGAATTTATACTGATAGTGTAAACAGGTGGGAATGTTGGGAAAATCTAAATGACTAATTAGTATGCGTTTAAATGATTAATGAATTCTGACACCAGTCTCGAGTGAATTTTTTAGCCGGATCGCAATACCTCCACTTCTCTTCAGCTTTGAACCTGAAACCGTGCACGGGGGAGTCCAGGACTCTTGACAAAGACCTTCGCCAGATTCTCACATGAGAATCCTTTGGTAAATTGAGAGGCCAGGATTGTGCTTTAGGGAATGGAGTGACGAGATCCTTTTTTAGTGAACCAGACTGGTGAGAATAATTTACTTTGGGAAATCAGAACTAAGGGAGCGGTATTCTTTTTATACTAAAAATCTATAGGAAGCTAAAAGAGTTAGGCCTACTCAATTTCTTCCCCATAAAGTAAAGATAATGATAATTAAGACTTTTGAGAAAAAATGGGCTAATACTAGCAAAGAGGAAAGAAAAGAGGTTTTAACCAAACAAAAATGTGGTTATAAGAGGCGCAAGAGCGGAAAAAAGGGAACAGAAAAGACAAAGACTGATACGACTACAAGACAATACAAGAGACAAGACAATGACAAAGAATGTGAACATAACGTGACTAATTCTCCTGATTTGTATCCAAGCGTACACCTTAGTGAGGTGGTGTGAGGGAGGCGGCCCCTCCGAATGTTCCCCCACCCTCTGCTTCACCTGCGTGATTGCAGGACCAGAGAGAGAGAGTGGACATGGGGAGGACATCGGAAAAGGGGGACGTCTGGACACCACATTCAACGGAAGCAGGTCATGTAAAAACATGCACACACTGATGCCCAGACACAAACTGACGGTAAAGAATAATAGATAGAAATATTAGAACTATATCAAATAAAATTGTGGGGTTAGAGCTATTGACGGGTGTGAAGAGGTATTTTTTGGGTGATTTTGGAGCAGGTACAAACAGAATATCTATCGGTACCATTAAGAGAATGAAAGTGGTTTGAATAAACGATTGACTGTTGTGTGCAAGAGGTTTCTAACTCACCAAATTATTGCTGCAGTGTTGATAAACTAGGACACGGTCACAGCAAAGGCCGTGTTCGTATCTAAATTTAAACAAACTAAGGGAGACATTTCTCTCTCCTCTGCAGAGAAAGAGGCTTTGAAAACAATTAATGCAACTAAAATAGCTAAATTTGACCCACCAGGGGAAGAATCTTACTTTATATGGATGAACATGATCATAAAGTAAGCAAGAAGAAACTCCAGCTTTGGAAAGAAAAAGTAAAATATTTGGGTTATGATTTATCTAAGAATGGCCGATACAAAATAGATGGTAAAAAAATGCAACGGGATATGCAATAGTGACAAATAATAAAGTGTTAAAAATTGAGTCTCAAACATTTTTTTTCAGCACAAAGCTGCAGAACTAATTACTCTCACAGAAGGCGAACTGAGAAAAGACAAGGTCATCGCTATCTATACAGATAGTAACTATGCATACTCATGCTTACATGTGTTTGCTCAGCAGTGGGAAAATAGAGAGATGGTGACATCAACTAACAAACCTATTATACACAGAGAATTGATACCAAATTTTCTTTTGAAGTGCAACATTTAGATCACGAGAGCAGAGCAAGAATAAAAAACTATTGGATAAAACAAAATTGTAAAATAAACAAACTTTCTGGGAATGACCTGAGGGCAAACTAATATTACCTAAGACCTTATATAGAAATACGGCTCTTTTGAGCCATGGCTTGGACCATGTCTCAACAGGTGGGAAGGTATCTATGATAAAGAGGGTCTTTGCAGGATATGGTTAAAAAAAAATCCCAAGCATATGGTTAAAAAAATATATATTTGTTTTGGGTCTAGCATGCACTGTATGTGCAAAATATAATCCATTTCAACATATTTGCATGGATTTCATTGAACTAAACTAATATGCAGAGAAGAAATATTGTTTGACAATAATTGACAGATACTTTAAATTGATCGAGATGTTATTACGGAAGCAAAAGCTTTGACTAAAGATAAAGAACATTTTGAAATACCAGTAATAAATTATTGTGATAATGATATACATTTTATAAACAAAGTAATAAAATATTTGGCTGAAGTATTTGGAATAAACATGAAATATCATTGCTCTTATCACCCACAGTCAGCAGGGTTAATTGAAATAACTAATGGTACAATTAACTAAAAATTGAGAACACATATCTTGCCAAGCCTAAATCATTTGTTGGACAAGATGAACATAATGGGAGAAAATACAGAAAATGTTAAAAAGAAAATAAATTGTTGTCTCTTCCACTAGGGAGGATCATAATAGTTTCAAGTTCTCCTCAGCACATCAGCACACCAACAGCTGTCCACATAGCAGAGAAAGAAAATAACAGAATAGTGGCACTGGTAACTCTTAATCTTGGGGCACCTGTTCCCTCTGGGTGAGTCTGGAAGAACAGGGATTTGCAGCCTCTGGGGCCATTTGTCTGACCAGTGAAGATACTAACACGCTCAGAGGGGTTAGTGGTGTCTGTAAGAAACAAAAGAGCTCAGTGGTTGACCTAACATCGCGGAAATTGATAACTCCAGACAGACAGGGCTATGTGGGATAAGGGGAACTGTGTTTTGCTTTGCTTTACTTGCTTTGCTTTAATCAGAATCAGTGTTTTGCTTTGCTTTACTTTGTTTTGCTTTAATCAGAATCAGAATCGGAAACAATAATAATTAATCCAATATTATAGCGGGAAATTGGGAAGATAAAATTGACAATCAATAAATACAAAAATACAACCAAATGAACATTACACGCTGGGAACAATTCTGTTCCACATGACACCAGAATTTGACCAAACAGGTTTCAGATGTGCCTTACAAATTGTTTTCTCATCACTCTACACTATCTGTTGCCACTTGATTAAACAAAATGACATCCTGTTTCTCACCCGATGCAGCAAACGATATAGAACGTCACACAGACAGCTGATGGATATGGACGATGCCCAGGGCTGGCACCTGGTGGTTCTGTGGGGGTAAGCGAAGCAGTGGAGTGGAACTCGTGCGTTGGCACAGTTGGTGAGGTCATTCGATGCATTGACTATGGATATTGCCTCCCTGCGTAACCTCCTAGAGACAGACCACGACCACAACGGTCAGCCCATCTGGCAGTTTCAGTCAGTCTGTGTACATAGATGACATTGGGGTCCCGAGGGGAAATCAAATTGCTGCGGGGTTTGAAACAGTACTATTTTGGTGGGCAACAATATGTGGAGGGGTCAAGACGTGCTGCTGGCGGAGAGAGGGGGGTCTACAAAAGTGTTTGGTTCATCTTGATTGTACTTTCATACCATGTTTGAGGAGACTACTGCAGCGATGAATTGATGTTGATATGACTAAACAAACTCTAGTGTACTTACAGATCTCCAGCGGGATGGAGAGGAGTCTGAGGAAGAGGAAGAGAAACCAGAGTTGCGTTCATTGACATCCTCCCAGTTAGATGACGACACACAGGTCTAAGTAGTTCACACCTAGCAGGTGTGAAAGGGGGGATTTGTTGTGTAAAATAATATGCGCTTTACTTGTATGCTTATAATGCGGAGTTGTGAGGTCACAGTAAGTAGGTCAAATACTCCAGGCAGGGCATTCCAGCGCTTCCTTGTACAATAGAAACAGATACTGTGGCCCCGAAGAGAAACCACCTGCTTACAGCACTAGATTAGGGCAGAAAACCGCCAGCATAGCGTAGGAGAAGAACTCCCTTATCTATTCACACAGACTTCTGCTTAGCTTAGAATTGCACCCTTTCGGTGCCTCGAGTGCTACCAACATGCACACACACTGATAATGCAGCGAAGGAGGACCAATCGTGAGCCAGTGTGAGTGGAAGATTACTCAGCGCTCCAACGGGCTCTCTGTACCGCTAAGAACGGAGCCGCCCCTACTTTATATTCCACCAATAGACTTCTGTAAGAAGAAACTATATAATGGTATGCGCAATGATGTTTACGCGCCTTTTCCTGCTTTTCCTGTCTGTTGTACATTTTCCCTGCTCCTTCAGAGTAGAGATTAGGCCACGTGCACGTTTGACTGCCGGGCATAATACTCCTGTCACAAATAAACCTTATTGCTTGAATTGAGCTAAATGCCTCGATCTCCATCTGTTCACTCTGAGATTTCTCCTCAACAGCGGGGGAAGACGAGTGGCAGAGAGCCTTAATGATATGGTCGGGGTCAGTTGGAGATGGTCGCTGAAAACGGTGGGACCGGAGTCGACAGAGGGTTGGAGGCTGCTTGCAATGGTCTGAATTTCTTCTAAAATAAACGGGAAAGTGATTCGCAACCAAGTTCAGTGCACATTCTTCCTTTGGACATACCAGTTTATAAGTGGGAAAGGGTGTTATACTGCTCTCCTTGTGTGTAACTTGGTACACAATTCAGCAGTAAGCCAAACTCCATTCAAATGAATACAGGAGTCAGGATGTAGCTTCCAAGCTCCAGATGCTTTATTGTGCAGCATCGACGTACACGAATCAAATAAGAGTAAAACTAAAACAAACAGAAGGACACAATGAGCAAGATGAATATGAATTACACACTACAAATGTAACTGTATGTATCTCCTACGCTTCTGCAGCAGTCAAACATATAGTGTAACAACAACTGGCTACGGATACAAAATTAACCTTTACAAATATACTTAAGAAGAAAGTATTCCTAAAATACTATTCTGTGGTCTGTGCTAAACAAATACTTGCAGACTGTGCTTTCGAAGGCGTAAACACATGATGGATGGCAGCGGATGATTTTCTGAGACCATCTACCTAAAACTATCGCATGTGGCGAACTTCCTGTTCCATGTCAGAGTGCATGTCAAAATAAATGCAAATTAACAACACAACCTAAAGGGCCCAGGAGGGGGCGCCAATTCCCCAGTCCTGAGGGCAGAACAGGTATACATACATGTTTTTCGTGTGTACACATTAGTACACATTTGAGTTCTGTAAGGCAGTCCCCTCCCCCATCTCATTTCATTTACCACCAGGTGGGGATCAGCTTACAGCTCTGCTCTTCACCCGAGTGTCCAAGACCGCAGAGCTGATGATATGATCACAAAGTCGATCATTGATCTTTAGCCTCAGGTGTTCCAGTACCAAGTTCCCTCATAAATCACACTCTGCTCTAACCTGGTGTATCTTATGGTGATGGAGATGAAAGTGGGTACACCAGGTACTGCTCACTGTACCAGGATAGGATTATAATCATGCTATTCTACACAAATACAAACTCACCTGGTCAAAGTGTTATTACCACAGAAATATATATGTTATTTAGGTTGTACAGTGGAAACTATAAGCTCAATTTAACAAAACATACACCGAGCATAATTATAGTGTAATAATATACTATTATTTCATAAATATGTTATTATAAACATACATTTCGCTTATGTATATATGCTGTTTGTGACAAATTTGTATAATTCAGGCAGACTCGAGGACAAAAATGAAATAGAGAAGGTGTATGTAATTTTAGTAAATCATTTTTATTCATGTTGGCAGGAGAGACAAGTGACAGAGAACGGGACAAGCAGTGTTTACTATAACATTGAATATTCTAATATTAAAGTTTGTATCATTCATTGAAATGTTTAACTTGATTCTCATGTATTACAGCTTGACAAATCATTCATAGTTATACCGACTAACATGGTTTTAAATCCTCTTGTCATCCAATGTTTTGCTCTTCAAACATTTTAAATGCACATATTTAGAACAGGGAAATCATTTGTTTTGGAGGCATGCCCCCAAAGCGCCCTTGTAAACTGAGTTTTTGGAGCTGTGTATATTTATGTGTGTGAACACAGCGTTAAATAGCTTTGATCTAGGGTTCATTGTGTAGCTAATTAATTAAAAATACATGAGTATATTTTTGGTTAAAACAACGCAAACCTAATTGAAAATCTGACTGATATTTATGTAGATTGAGAACTGTTAAAGTGTGTTAGGTCAGCTAAGGCAAAGTTGGTAGCCTTCTGGTCTGCAGGACAAAGGAGAGCAAAGGTGACAAAACTGCACTTAAAATAAAGAGATGTGCAGATTAGAGTAAGACAGGGAAAGAGAGACAGAGTTCATGTATCTGTGTGTTTCTGTGACAGAGGGAGGGGAGAGGGAGGCTGTCTGTGAGAAAGTGTTGCATAACATTATCTCCAATGGACATTGAAATCACATTAACAGGATGTTAGTCTTTAGTCATAGATTGCATGAGACTACAAAGCAATCAGTATTTCAAGAGTTGTCAGGATTTACAAACTTGCATTGAAAGTAAATGTAACTGTTTGCTCACAAGAAAATATTGCAGGCCACCATTTGACTGTATCTTCTGGTGGCTAAAACTTGATAAGTTATTTTCATCTGGATTAATTGATGTCCCTCTTTGGAAAAATGTGTCTTTCAAGAAGTAAAGCAGATTCCTTTACCTGCCAATTGTACGAACATTAAGACCTGTCATACCTGTCATTCCAATTAAAAGATGAACCAAACATAGCATCATACTCATCCTTTTACACAACATGCCTGGAAGTCATCCTGATAAAGGTAATCAATAATGAGGTTGACTAATTAAAATCTGTCTGCAGACCATATAATATGTTTTTTTTTCGGTCATTCCATGTGATAATATCATCCTTCTGCACAGCGTTGACAAGTAATCTCTGGTGGTGGCAGCACTTGAGATAATTTTATATACACTTTACACACAGTGTAACTAAAGACCTGTTAGGATCCAAAAATGCCAAAATCCATACATTATCCGGACCACTCCACAAAGACAATTCATTTTCCGAAGAGAAATTCTGGCCAGCCTGAGACTCAGACCTGGTACCCTCTTGCTGTGAGGAGATATTTTAGCCACCACACCACCGTGCAGCCTATATGTCAAAAGCATTTTTATATCTGTCAATGATCCTTCAATTGATTTGTTATATGTTGGCCTCACAGGAGTAAGGCAACAGATTTCCAGGAGTAGCGAAAGTAGTTGTAGTTTTCTAAGTTGCTTCAGTGTTGCATTGAAACAGTACACAATGTAAAGTCACATCTATGATATCCATGTAACTGTGTTTCCATAAAAAGTCACTGTACCAAGACTTTTACATCTGTTATTCAATTTCTCACCACCATGACAAAGTAATTTTTCTGTCTTATTTCAGCCACCATGCAGTGTTTCTCTACAGCATGTTGGTCTCACATGAGCCAGGCTGCAGTATCTTAAGAGTAACAATGAGCCTGATGCATTTTCTAAACCAGGGGTAGAAAAAGGCATAGATCACAGGGTTAAGACAGGAGTTGAAATAGAACAGAGATATTACAAAGGTAACAGTTGAGGCACTGATTAAGGTGTCCTGGCCTGTGAGTGAAACACAATAATATGGGCAGATGCAGATTAGAAAGACGACAATAACAACACCAAGAGTCCTGGCTGCTTTCAATTCAGATTTTTTAGCAGTTACACTGACTGAACACTTGAGAGTCAAAGCTGCAGTATGAGACCGCATGGCACGAGCATGAGACACAGCCACTACAAATACTCTCATATACAGAACTATGATGACAGTCACAGGACCAATAAAAGTAAAAATAAGATCTGCAAGTCCAGCGATGTAGTTAACGACAAAGACGCACTCTCCAACGCAGGAATTATACCTGCCTGGTTGTTCCAGGTTATCCTTCAGCAGCAGACTGTGAAGGAAAACAGAACATATCCAACACAGACAAACACAGATCTTAACTCTTTTTTGTGTGACTTTGTTGGGATAATGTAGAGGCTCACAAATAGCCACATATCGGTCAACTGATATGAACACCATGGTTCCTACTGAGGCAGAGGTAATAATATAGTCCAGAACATAATACAGAATACACATGAGGTCACCGAGCAACCAGCAGCCGTCTATGAGCCCAATTTGAAAGAACATGAGGAAGCCCACGAAGAAATCTGACACAGCTAGAGAGAGGAGGAGGAGGTTGGTGGGTGTGTGGAGCTGCCTGAAGAGATAAGAGAACAACATGCTTATCATGAATGGTAGTCAATTTATACTATATATATATATATTTAGAGATAAAAGCATTGACTGAAACACAAAAACATATTTCCTTAACAGTCTGAGATCTGATATTTAGTTTTGTTCCATGAACCATTTCTTTCTGCACAGCTACCAGTTTTATAAATTAATAAAACATATGAATACTTGAAGTGGGACATGGAGATGATGACGAGCAGGTTGAGAGTCACAGTGAGCAGAGAGATGGAGGACAGTAAAATGTAAGTGAGCATAGATACAGAGTGAGGACGCATGGTCTTCCTGCAGGAGGAGTTGAGGAGTTCTGGAAAGCAAAGTTCGGCTTCTTCAAAGCTTTTCATTGTCAGAAAGAGGAGACAAGATGCTGCTGTGCTCGTCATACAACTGATTCATCTCTGTTCTTCCTCCACATCCCTCCTTGCTCTTTTACTCTGGTGACAACTTTCACTTAGTGGGAGTGACTACCGGTAAACTTCTCCCTTACTGTTTCATCTACCTTCATTCGGCTTTTCCCTGTATTTCACCTCCCCCTCCTCTATTTGACTGTTTTTTTTAAACAATTACAAGTTCCATCATGCTCTGCAACGGGGAACAGCAAGGCACATCACAACACAGCTAAAGTTGCCTTTTTAGGACAGTTGTGACCAGGACAAGAAGAAGGGAGTGTACAGTTTATGCCATGAACCTGGATAAGATATAGAAGTCGTTGTGGTTTTCACACTAAATGACTGACCAGAACAACATGACAGGGCCGTAGTTATGCTTGAACACATGTTTAATATTAGTCTGTTTTAAACACACTTTACTCTGTGATCAGTCACGGTGTTATGCGTTATATTTATTCACGTAGACATCCAACACCTGAGGTTCAACACCAACTTTGGTCTGTGTTGCAAATCAAACAAATACAAAGTTATTTTTGTTACAGCCGACACTTCGTCAGGTTTCTCATGAACCCGTGTAATTAATTTTCAATATGAAGTGTTGCACGAGGGTCGTGGGATGACGGGATGTAGGGTAAGGAATGAAAAGGTGTAGGGTAAAGGAATGAGGAGGATAAAGAGGGTTGTTGAATGATGGACGGTGAAGAGCAATGATGGACCGCTGGCTGGTGGGAACTGGGGGAGTGGAGACTTTGGAGTGGGGGCATCTCTTCGGAGGCTGTGATTATGCAGAGTCCCCAAAAGTTAGCTTTATAAAGACATGTGCGAGTGGACGTTTTCTGTTATCGTTTGGGTTAAAACAGATGTGTGTGAGGTATGCGGGGGAAGACCAGTGGCAGAGAGCCTTAACGATGTGGTCGGGGTCAGTTGAAGATGGTGGCTGAAAACGGTGGGACCGGAGTCGACAGAGGGTTGGAGGCTGGTGGCAATGGTCTAAATTTCTTCTAAAAGAAACGGGATAGTAAGTCGGCAACCAAGTTTTGTGAACTGGGATGCGGGAGGCTCGGATGTCGAACTGGTGCTGAGCCGAAACCAAAGTGAGCCTCCGCATGAACTGCATTATATCGAGACAATGAGACCGTCCTTTGTTAAGGATGTCGACGATGCCGCTGTTGTCTGGATAGATTGCGATGGTCTTTTTGGACCATTCATACTCCCAAAGAATGGCTGCTATGACTACAGGATACCTTGGTGAGATTGTGAAAGAAGGGGTGAGGGATGAGAGCAGAGATTTGAGTGCAGGGCAGCCGAGGGCGAGCTGTGGGGATTGCATTTGGATCGATTTGTTTATTGAGCAAGGTCGATGTAGTTACCAGTGAGGATCTGTTGCCCGAGCGTTGGACACGGGTGATGGTCGGGCAGTTGCGACTGGGCGTGCTCAACTTGAACTTTTAGGTGGAGAAAATTTAATTGGAACAGCGCTGGAACTGGCTGCTGGCAGAGCTGTGGAAAAAAGGGTAGTATTTAAGGTGGGATGGGTAATGCCAGTGGGGATAGGGCTGGAGGAAGGGAGGGGAGGGGGGGGAAGCAAAAACAGAAGCAAACAATGTTTTTTGGCCAATGATCCACTGTGGATCCATATTGTTAGAGCGGTCTGTGCAGCTGAGGTAGCCGGTGTCTAAGTGAGTGGAGAATGTTGGCAGAGGTGGGTGGGACAGGAAAGGTAGAAGCAAGAGAACAGGAAAGGATGCTGGGATGCATGTGCATGAGTTTATAGTGAAGTCTTGGGAAAATAATTTTCAAGGTGAGATGTCTCTGCTACAGAAGAAGCTTGAAGAGGATGGGATACGACCTGGCCCTCTGAATGGGCTGATGTGGATGGCTGCATCATGATGTCATCGGCGTTGCGGCTGATGTGGCGCAGGGAACCCGGATGTGCTCCGGAGTGCAGAGTAAATGAGATATGTTCGGGGTGTGGTCCTTGTTCCCGAAATAAATTATAAAACTTAATATAATAGTGTGATCAACACTTTTGAAAACCCCTTGAGACACCTGGAGCTTAATTTCAATTTGTTTTGTTTGTAAAGAAAGACAGAAACTTCTCACAAATCATAGGGGTGGTCTCAGTTCGTAGTTTAGGAGCGTTCCCAAGCCAGACAAAGTATTTAATCCCTCTAGTGTGTTCTGGGTCTACCCCGTGGCCTCTTACCAGGAAATGGCACAAAGAATCCTGACCAGATGCCCAAACCATCTCAGCTGGCACCTTTCGAGGTGAAGGAGCAGCGGATCTACTCTTAGCTCACTCTGGATGTCTGAGCTCCTCACCGTATCTCCAAAACTGAACCTAGCCACCCTACAAAGGAAGCTCAATTTGGCAGCATGCATCCGCGATGTCATTATTTCGGTCACTGCCCAAAGCTCATGACCTTATCCGAGGCTCGGAACAGAGACTGACTGGTACGTTTAGGGCTCTGACTTCTGGCTCAGCTCCCTTTTCACCTCAACGCCGTCATCACTGCTGACACAGCACCTCACCGCCTGTCCATCTCATGCTCCCATTTTACCCTCACTCGTGAACAAAACCCCGAGATTATTGAGCTCCCTCGCTTGGGGCAATGACCCACTGCTTTTTGCAATGACCCACTCCCCACCCCAAAGGCACAATCCACATTTTTCCTGCAGAGAACGATGTCGTCAGACTTGGAGGAACTTGTTATGTGGTAGTGTAGTTGGTGGACCCAAACGCACGCAGACAGCAGGTTTACTCCAGCCAAGACTTTATTTAACGGTGCAGGAGGAGCCACAGAATGAACCAACAAAAAACAAAGACCAACTGTCCAGCAAACTAAAGTCACTCCTATAATCTCCACCGGAGTCGGGAGGGAAGCTCAAACGAGGCCGGGACAGGTAGCCTCCGGAGTCGGGAGGGAAACTCGACCGCACTCAAAACTGAAGAAACAGAAAACAAACAGGTAACGATCTTCACTGAATCAGTGTTCAGACTTACGTGACCAAACTGGTAACAGGACGGACTGACGAGGCAGAAGACAATAAGGGGTTGAAGCGGGTGAAAGACGGTACGACCTGACAACCCCAGACTGCAGGACCAGAGTTTATATAGTGACAGGGGAATCATTAGTGGGACCTGAGTCTGGTGTGTCAGACCATATCCACACTAATCCAGTCTTCCTACGTTTACACTGAGCAGCCACACCACGCCGGAGTTTTGGGGCGCCCTAAACGGAGGAACCTGAGAACTCCGCCGAGGTTGGAGCTATTTGAGAACTCCGGGGTTTTGGTTCGGTATAGACGTCAGATACGGATCTCTGTTAGGAAAAAATGAGCCCTCCCCATGCTCGCTACTGGATTGGTTATTACCAGCCATGACGTCTCCGTCCCTGATTCGTCACACTCACTATCACGTGACCCGTACCCGGAAGAAAACAAACAGCCTGAGGCGAAGATATTTGTGTTGCTGACTGGACTGTGCGGTCCGGTTCTGGCCGAGTACAAACCCAGAATTTTCCTTTCCCGCTGCCTTATTCATCGCTGATTAATAAGATGGAAATTCAACTGACTTCACCTTCTTCATCCTCGCAGAGGGTCTGCCATCAACTCATCTTGTGTGGACAAACTTTAAATCCAGAGATGCTATCAGCCGTACATGGAGAGCCGGTTTTGTGCACGTTGTATTACCTGTTGCGTACTAGCAGCTGTTGTGCAGTAAAAAGTCTGCATTTATGTGGAGGAAGCAGCTGTTATTCTAGCGATTAGCGAGCTGCTTGACCATCGGCGATCAGCCCCCACGGAGCGGCTGTCTGACGCTACAGTTAGCAAGAAGAGCTACAGCTACAAACAGACAAGACAACACAGAGGAGACGAGTGAGAGACGAGTGAGAGACGAGTGAGAGACGAGTGAGAGACGAGTGATCAACGCTGATTCGTTTTACTTCTTCCGGTTGGTAGCCTTGGGAGACCTTAGTCTGCAAGTATTTCTTTAAGGAGCATGAAAAGATGTACGAAGATATATTATATTCGCTAATGCTAATCGCGGTTAGCATTTCCCCATTGGCGGTAATGTTAAAATTAGCTTAGAAGCTAGCGAGTCGGACATGTTGCATGATGTTGTGCCCTAAAAGATGGAGCAAATGCCCTAAATAATTGATAGAGGGCGAAGATGATGTCCCTGTTTTTTCTGCTGAGTGACCCAGCTTATCCCCTAATGCCGTATTTCATGAAGGAATACCCCGATGGAGCTAACGTTACATTCATCAGCCCCACGGCAACAACAGACAACAACACATGGAAGCGAGTGATCGACGTGTGTTGACCACATTTATGGACCATAATCGAGTAAACGTTTCCGTGTAAGTGTTGATTTTAAAGTAAAGTTGATGTGAGAGAGAGAGAGAGAGATATAGACAGACAGACCCGCAGCGCTGTAACTACGTCTGAAAAATAAAACTTCTAAAACTTTCCACGAACTGTGTCTGTTTGAGTTCATAGAGGAAGATCTTAAGTATAAAATACAACCTTTCATTATGAAAGACTACTTTATTACTCTGTCATATTTTTTTTTTAACTAAGCAAGCAATCCACTTCCTGTTTACACCATCACGCGCATGCCCAGTGTACGTTAATGGTCACGTGCTGTCCGCCTTCGACGGCTGCCGTGTGGATGCAGATCAACTTGCGAATAATGCTGAAAACTCTCGCGTGGACGGAGATCGGTTCTATTTGAGAACTCTGCATCCAACGAGACACAGACTAATGTGGATATGGCCTCAGGCTGCAGGAGGTGATCGGCTGGAGTGTCCTCAGCTGCGCACAATCAAGGGTGTGGCCATGGGAGGTGTCTGGAGGCAGAGGACAAACACAGAGCACATGGCACACAATAACAAACGGGGGAATGACAGGAAACATGAGGAGAGGAGATCAGGGGAAACACACAACGGGTCAGACAGAGATCCTGGATCCTGACAGAACTGACTTAATTCTCTGGTATTATTTAGACAAGGCCTGCTGCAATTTTTGTTTTTATAGGTGCTGTGGAATCATGTACAACATTGTATAGTTGACGTTATTTAGATAATCATCTGTAGATATTTTTGGATTTCGGTGAAGTCTTTCTGAAAGGTATTAGCAGAGGACACAAGAAGAAACATATGTGTCATGATCTTTCGTACTCAAGGATAGCTTAATTTCCTGTTCCTGTGTATGTCCCAACTGATTGATTGCCTTCACTGCCCTGATTACTTGCACCTTATTCTCATTACCCTACTGCATGTGTGTATTAAATCTACGTCCTCATTTCCTCTGTTGCCCATTTGTCTTAGTATTTTCTAGTCAAGTGTTCCAGAGTTTTTTCTTGTGTATTTCACATTGGTATTAGACCTTACTAATGCATTTCTTGACTCTGCCTTAGCCTTGTGATTTTGGATAACTTTGCCTTAATTCGCTTCAGCAAAAAAATGTTAATTCAACCCATACCTTCAAGCCCGATAGGCCTCCTTGGTTCTCAGGTTGCTGCCACAACTGGCACTGACAACTATCTGACAACCATCCACACACTTCTGTAACCTTGGAATCATTTTCTAAACTTAGTTAGTTTCAGTGTTTGGGATCCCCAAAAGAATACAGAGTGGTTATGGCAAACATTTTACATTTTGGTTGTCCTTTAACAGCGATAGATCAAAAATAATGATTATTAAGTGTGTTATTTTCAGAGACACGGTACATTGGAGTGATTTTGTAAACTTGCGTAAGAGAGAACATATTTTATTCCTTCACACACTGTATGGGCTAACCAAACTGAGGGAAAGTAAGTACATGTGCTGAACACAGTTTCACAACTACCTGAAAGAGATAATCAATATAAAGGTCGACCAATTAAAACATTTTTTTTGACCATTTGTAAAATCTGTAAAAGGCCCCTTGACATGATGCTGCAGGCTCCTTTTTCTAAACAGGAAAGAGAGAGATGCATTAAAGTCACGCAGTATAACTAAAGACCTGTTGGATCCAAGAAAATAAATCAGTATTTGTATATCTGTCCAAAGATTCATCAACTTATTTGTTATATGTTGGCCTTACAGGAGTCAGAAAACACATTTTCTAGAGTAGAGTAGTAGTAGATTTCAGTGTTGCATTGAAACAGTACACAATGTAAAGACACATGTATGATCTGCATGTAACAGTGTTCATACAGAGGTCACTGTACCAAGACTTTTACATCTGTTACTAAATGCTCACCACCATGACCAAGTACATTTTTCTGTCTTATTTCAGCCACCATGCAGTGTTTCTCTACAGCATGTTGGTCTCACATGAGCCAGGCTGCAGTATCTTAAGAGTAACAATGAGCCTGATGCATTTTCTAAACCAGGGGTAGAAAAAGGCATAGATCACAGGGTTAAGACAGGAGTTGAAATAGAACAGACATATTACAAAGGCAGCAGATGAGGTATTGACCTGGCCTGTGAGTGCAACACAAAAATATGGGCAGAGGCACACTAGAAAGACGACAATAACAACACCAAGAGTCCTGGCTGCTTTCAATTCAGATTTTTTAGCAGTTACACTGACTGAACACTTGAGAGTCAAAGCTGCAGTATGAGACCGCATGGCACGAGCATGAGACACGGCCACCACAAATACTCTCATATACAGAACTATGATGACAGTGACAGGACCAATAAAAGTAAAAAAAAGATCTGCAAGTCCAGCGATGTAGTTAATGACAACGACACACTCTCCAAAGCAGGAATTATACCTGCCTGGTTGTTCCAGGTTATCCTTCAGCAGCAGACTGTCAAAGAAAACAGAACATATCCAACACAGACAAACACAGATCTTAACTCTTTTTTGTGTGACTTTGTTGGGATAATGTAGAGGATCACAAATAGCCACATATCGGTCAACTGATATGAGCACCATGGTTCCTACTGATGCAGAGGGAATGAGGTATCCTAGATACTGATACAGAATACACATGAAGTCACCGAGCAACCAGCAGCCGTCTATGAGCACAATTTGAAAGAACACGAGGAAGCCCACGAAGAAATCTGACACAGCCAGAGAGAGGAGGAGGAGGTTGGTAGGTGTGTGGAGCTGCCTGAGGAAATCAGAGAACAACATGCTTATCATTAATGGTAGTCAATTTATATTAAATATATATATATATATTATATTTATAAATAAAAGCCTTGACTGAAACACAAGAACCTATTTCCTTTACAGTCTGAGATCTGATGTTTTGTTTTGTTCTATATCATTAATAATGTCTTTCTGTACATTTACCAGTTTTATAAATTGATAAAACATATGAATACTTGAAGTGGGAGATGGAGATGATGACGAGCAAGTTGAGAGTCACAGTGAGCAGAGAGATGGAGGACAGTAAAATGTAAGTGAGCATAGATACAGAGTGAGGACGCATGGTCTTCCTGCAGGAGGAGTTGAGGAGTTCTGGAAAGCAAAGTTCGGCTTCTTCAAGGCTTTTCATTGTCAGAAAGAGGAGACAAGATGCTGCTGTGCTCGTCATACAACTGATTCATCTCTGTTCTTCCTCCACATCCCTCCTTGCTCTTTTACTCTGGTGACAACTTTCTCTTAGTGGGAGTGACTAAACTTCTCATCTAAACTAAACAGTTTCTAAACTAAACTGTTTCATCTACCTTCATTGGGCATTTCCCTGTATTTCACCTCCCCCTCCTCTATTTTACTTTTTCTTTCTAAACAATTACAAGTTCCATCATGCTCTGCAACGGGGAACAGCAAGGCACATCACAACGCAGCCAAAGTTGCCTTTTTAGGACAGTTGTGACCAGGACAAGAAGAAAGGAGAGTACAGTTTATGCCATGAACCTGGATAAGAGAAAGTCGTTGCGGTTTTCACACGAAATGACTGACGAGAATGACATGACATGGGCGTAGTTATGCTTGAACACATGTTTAATATTAGTCTGTTTTAAACACATCTTTACTGTGTGATCAGTCACGGTGTTATGTGTTATGTTTATTCATGTAGACATCCAACACCTGAGGTTCAACACCAACTTTGGTCTGTGTTGCAAATCAAACAAATACAAAGTTATTTTTGTTCCAGGCGACCCTCCGTCAGGTTTCTCATGAACCCGCGTCTCACTCTCACATTGGTTTTCGCTAACTGCCTCCCCAACAGGTCCAGATATTAAGCATGCTAGATATGTGCAATAAGTCAAATACATATAAAGTGTTGAACGAGGGTCTTTTACTCTTGGGAGAACTTTCTCTCAATGGGAGTGACTGAACTTCTCCCTTACTAACTAATCTATCTTCATTGGCCTTTCCAATGTATTTCATCTCCCCCTCCTATTTTTTCCTTTCTTCAAAACAATTACGATTCTCATAATGCTCTGCATCGAGGGACAGCAAGTCACATCACAACCTAGCCAGAGTTCCCTTTTTAGGACAGTTGTGACCAGGACAAGAAGAAAGGAGTGTACAGCTTCTGGTTTCTATTATCCCATGAATCTGTCTAAAATATAGATCTTTGGATTTTTTCAAACTTCTTCCAGCAAAGAGGTTTAACTAGAACTCAAGCCCCTCCAGTTGTCACTGATTCCCTGTTGGCCCACCTCAATAGTTGTCTCTGATCACTAGTCAGGAAACCCCTACATATCTACGGTTGGCCACATGCTGTGGTCTCCAGCCAGCACCAACAGGCCCCCAATTGCTCCGACATTGAAGTGGATATTCCTTCTAGTCATCTGTCTTTTGTCGGGAATTTGCGAAAACTGTCCGTGAGTGGAAAATCAGTGCTGAAGCTTTATGGTGTGAACTGGGTAGTAGTTAAAAGCCAGGTGCTTCTCATACAGAAGCTAATGGTGCATTGGTATCAGATGCTGAGGAACAAATTTGACAAATTAGAGTGAGAACAGGTTTGCTCCCTCATTGCCTGCTTCTGTGACTCACCTGTAACTCAGTTTTGCCAAGGACTACGCCTAACAAGCTGAGTATGGAGGTTTTGTATGTCCTTAAAGCCTGCCGGCAGTCTTCCTGTGAGGTGCTTTTTTTGCTACTGGCCTGTTGTTCTCTGTCCTGAGCTGTTCCTCCTATCTGAGCCAACAGGACCACATCATCTGCAAGGAGAAGAAAAGCAAGTCTTTGGTCTAAAGTCCCATTCTATATATATCGCTGGTGGGGGGTCATGTAGCACAATTTCTCTCCCCACGAATTGGTTTTGGATGGCAATTAATATGATGCACCCTCCATGCGAACACACAAGCGCAGTGGCAGTCGGTAGGGAGAGGGTGTAGGGGTTGGTTTGAGAAAAGCCTCCAGATGAACTGTATGAGGTCACGTTAGACCATTATGCAATGTATGAGGTCACATTACATCTTAATGCAATGTAAGCAATCACGATAGACCTCGATGCAATGTATTTGGTCACTTTAGACTTTGATGTCATGTATGAGGTAATGTTGGACCTTGATGCATTGTATGAGGTAATGTTGGACGTCGATGCAATGTATGAGGCAGTGGTGGGCCGTCAGGGCCTGCAAGTCCTTCTCTGCTGGCCTAAACAGAATCACAAAGTTATAGCTATTTTATAATTTCATATTTTTCTTAAATACACTACATGTATTGTAATTTATAAAAATATGTTTCCCATTATCTTATTTTCCCATTGCACAGCTACTGTCTTCCTCAGTTGCTCAAGAAGCTTGCCGGCCTTGTTCGGTGGGGTGACTGGGGACATATGTATGGCTGTACGGTAGACATCTTGTGTGGTCATACAGATATCTCTTGGACATATTGGACTTCTTTTCAGGGTCTGTCTTTGCTGGAACCACACAGGACGGGGGAGTAGGGGTGGATGTGAGGCACCTGACCCCTCCCTCTGTGGTGGATACAACTACATCTTCTGTCGGAAAGCAGAAGTTTAAGCTGGACCAGTTGATGAAGTCTAAAGTGCTGCTCCTGTCATGAGGTGGTTCACAGGTAGGACCCAAACGCAAAACCACAGGAGACCGAAGCTAGTGGAAACAGGTTTTATTTAGCCTGACTAAAGACAGGAAGGTGTGGAGCCCGTGGTCCGGCACCAGAGTAGGCAGATCGACGGTGTGAGTCCCGTGGCTCGACACCGGAGAGCTGGCAGCTTGACGGCGTGTGTAGTCCGTTGACACGAGGAGGGCGGAGGATGCCACGGGGTTGAAGCGGGTGAAAGCCGGTACGACCTGACAACTCCCAGACTGCAGGACCAGAGTTTATATAGTGACAGGGGATTCATTAGTGGGCCCTGAGTCTGGTGTGTCAGGCTGCAGGAGGTGATCGGCTGGAGTGTCCTCAGCTGTGCACAATCAAGGGTGTGGCCATGGGAGGTGTCTGGAGGCAGAGGACAAACACAGAGCACATGGCACACAATAACAAACAGGGGAATGACAGGACACATGAGGAGAGGAGATCAGGGGAAACACACAACGGGTCAGACAGGGATCCTGGATCCTGACAGCTCCAACACTTTGTCTATTCTGTAGTTTACAGCTATTGGTGTCTTAAAGGTGTTTGAAGACATCATTGGAAATGATCAGAGTTCGATGCAATGGAGTTTATATTTTTAAGCAAAGAATTCGCCCGAGCAAGCCTCCAGAGACCAACTAAATATTCTGCTCTGAACACTGTCTTATATAGTTTATGTCTCCATCTGAGGCTGGAGCTCCTCCTCTCTTTTTAAACTTTTCTTCTGTTGATCTGGAAACAAAAGTGTAGTCACAAGCAAGGACCACACCATCAAATATAAGTGTTCAACAGATTTATTGAAGGTAAATGTCATTGAGATGTGAGGCTTGGGCTACATGTAGCTCGTCCGGTTAGCCGAATGAGTTGTGGGGAAGCTTGGATAGGGAATCCCCTCTGGACCCTACGTAAAGGAGAGGAAGGAAGAGAGAGAAGGAGAAAAAACAGGGAGGGAGGGATACCGAATACGAGAGCGGAACAGGAGGAGCGGGTTAGGCGGGTATTTATGGATATGCAGGAAGTGGTAGGGTTGAGGAGTGGTCCTGCTCGCGGAATTACGATAATTATCTTGAAATATTTTACCTGGCCCACCCAGGTTTCATTTTTCTAATGGTGTTTCGGGAAGTCCCAAGCGTTCCTGCTCAGGCTTGGCCAGGCATGTTTGGACATGTTCAGGCATGTTCTCCTGATACCAATCTTCCCAGGGGTCAAAGTGTAATTTTAAAAATGTTTAGTTCTCTTCAAATTATGCATCGAGTCAAACAAGTTACTTGGATCAGTTAAATCATACAGCATTAACACTTATTCTAATATGCTGATTTCATAGAAGTGTGCATAAAACATTTAATACATTTGATAGTGCTGGCTTATTGTGATGAATCAAACTCCAACGTTTCCCATGCTCTTTGATGAACCCAGTTGCGTACTACCTGGCTTCGCTGTGGCCACATTTGTTCTAAAGAAGTAGGTGGGCTGCGGCAATTAACCTTTATCCAGTCAGTTTGGTTGGAGTTATGTTGCAGCAAGGCCGACATTATGGGCTCCGCCCACTATACCCATAGAGTGCCGCAGAGGGCAGAGCCTGTGTGAACGGAGAACGAAGGTTACAATATTGAAACCCCAGTTCTATAAGCACATGCTGAGTCCTCTACCAAGGGGTCCCTGTCAGTCCTCTGAAGCTTGCTGAAGAGGGTGTAGGATGTCCAGCAGTGATGTGTACTTGTGCTGCTGTATACAACATGTCATCCATAATTAAATGGTTTTATCAGAAGAGTAAAAGGAAAACAAATCTTATGAAATGAAGGTAAATTCAGTGTGCCACTTTTCTGTGTTTACTAGTGGCCACAGTGGAAGCTCTTAATCCGAGATTCAGTTTACTCTTAGATATTCTTCAATCTATCAACCAGCCTAAAACGGAATATAGTGCCTTGGGCCCAAAAAGGGCTTAAATCGACCCAATTTGAAATTTCTGTGGGCCAAGATGAGAACTCACATGGACTCATATGGCCTAACCTAGTGGGCCTATATGGGCTTTTTGTGGGGGACTTGCACTCAGTTGAAACAGACTCAAAACTAAATAAATGATTGAAATATGATGCCTTTAATTTGGCCTTGAAAACAGTTTTTAGAGTGTATACAGCTAATCCACTTTACCAGCAAGGATGAAATGGAAACCATGCACAGTAAATTCCCCAGTGTCAAATATTCAGTGTCAAAGTATATGGACTCTTTCAGAGTTCTTACAACAACGGCAAGAGTAATTACTACCAATTTATCGCCCAGTGTTGGTGAAAATAATCAGAGTTAAACTTTTCAGTGTAAAATATACAGTGTCAAAGTACATTGACTATTTCAGAGTTATTACAACAACAGCAAGAGTAAAACGCCCCCCAGTGTTGATGTCATTGTTCACTGTTACAAGACGTAGTGTACTCTGGAAGAACTCTGTACTCTGGAAAGCTCCGCCCACCTCCTCCTTTCAAACGGATCAGGAGTTTCACCGCGCCATTTTGCAGTTCTCGACAGACTGTGGTAAGTTTCTCTAAATCACTTATGAAACCAAATTTTGGCATTTCAGCAGAAAAGAACAATTGGAATAACTTAATATTGTTGTTCAACATACACTCCAGTTGTTTTTGTGTCTTGAAATACCGAATAGCAGAGGGCTAACCTGACCGAGTTGAAAGCTAACGTTAGCTCAAATGTGCTCGCACATTCAGTTAGCTAGGCTAACTAGCTAACATCAAACTCCACAATGTGGGCATGAGAGGTCAATGTGGATGATTGACAGTGTTGTATTGTTTTCAATGTCCATAGATGACAGTAAAATAGCAAATACTGCGTGTGTGGGGAGTTGTAATATTATCTGGGACAAACCTTCCCTTTGAGTGTATGGGCCCTCCGACAAGGATTCACTTTAAAGCCAATTCGTTTAAATTAATTTCTTTTCTGCTGTTAAACTGAATAAGCACTTTTGGAAGTAGCGTGAGCGTTATTGCTGTCTAATTAGATTCAGTCGTTTTTATTGTGTGTTTGACGAAAGGTAGTTAGTGTTAAATTTAACTTCAGTGTTGTCTCAGAATGAATTGTGTTGTAGGTCATTATGCCATTTCACTTTTGCTGTGTTTACAGATACCATCATGTGACTAAAACAAAAATCATCGTTTCACAGTTGGAAAAATCTGCGTTGGCCAAGAAACCTGGTGGAGACCATATTGTCAAGGAAAACAACCGGACGAAAGGCGACTGAAACGCTGAGGTAATTTAGATGTCTCTTCTTCAAGCACATCTGTTCTTCAACGCTTGTGGGAAAAAATATATATTTATTTTAGGGCTGCACTTAACTCAGAACTTTGTCTCTCAAATCAGATTTGGCTGTTCAATACGAAGAATTGTTTGTTTATAAAATTTTTGCCAGCAAGACTTGAGTCATTTGTATTTTCCTATAATTCTTCTCCATTTACTGTGGTTAAAATGTTATGTTATTGTTATTCAACGTTCTATCATCTGCCAAGATACTAATTCCAACCAAGACCTTTACAATAGAGCCATGAGGGTTGTCACTTTAAACTATTGTATCTGTAACTATGTTTTAATACCAAATTTGAGTGCAGTTAGATTTACACCATGAGCAGATACATTGAAATAAAGGTATAAATCTGTGAATCTCTACTTTAAAAATGTAATCCGAACACCTGCTGGAAGATTGCAGATGATAGCGAAGTATGTTCTAGTGTGAAAATGGCTTGAATTGTACTCGGATGTGTGTATCCTCTAAATGCACTGTAAACACACTGTTTTCAGTGTTTACAGACATTGTTAAGATTGTACTATTCTAAATATACCATATCTTTTAAGAACGTTTTTTTTCCATCTTTGAAACTGAAGGTGAGGTTTAATCGTTGCACAGTGTAGCACAAATGGGAGTTACACTTGCATCTCTAAACTGATAATGAAAAATTGTATGCAAACAAAATGTTTTTATTTTTAATAAATTGTTATTAAGATATGGATAAAATGGTGTTTGTTGTTTTTTCCCCTGCAAACATTTTTAGTTTTATTGTTTGAAGTGTTAGCTGACATGGTAAAGTAGAAAATGCAAAACTCTTATAAGTGTTCGGTTGAAGAGTTAAAAAGGAGTAAATTGAAAATAAGGTGTTGAGTAAGAATTACACCAAGGAAATACAAGAGGAAATATGTTTTAACACTGGCAGGAGTCAGTTAAAAATCAACACTGTATTTGGAGTAATTTATTAATCAACACTTAGTGTCAAGTAGGTCTAACACTCATGAAGAGTAACTTAATTGGAGTTAATTTTGATTGACACTCAAAAAGACCTAGTGTCAAATTGAAATAACACTACAAGAGTTATTTACATCATAGTGTCAAATTTGAGTAACACTTCTCAGTGTAAAATATGAACTCTAACCAGAGTTAAATTGACTCTAAAAATGTAACACTATGTCCAGTGTAACTTTAACACTCTGTAGATAGGGACCATATGTTCACTGAATTTGTGTTAAAATTGACTCTTTTTAAGTGTTTCATTGACACTGTCGATTTTACTGTGGCATGATCCAAAAAGTTTAAGTTGTCAATGACAAAATTAACCAAGTGTGAGATGGAGGGAAGTAAATGATGAAAATCAAAAAGAATATAACCAGAGATAGTGAAGGGGAGGGACGGTCTCTACTCGAGAAAAAACAGCAGCAGTAGAGAACTCGGCCTCCTTGTACCACCTTCCTCAGTATATTCTGTATATACAAGTTATCCACTTTAATCTTTACATTATTCCAAGTTTAGCTGGATCTTATAAAGCTTAATATTGAACTAGTGATATGTGCGCTGCATAATATCTCTGTGTTTATACAAAGTTCACTGTACCAAAACCTTTACATGTTATTCAATTTATCACCACCATGACCGAGTACATTTTTCTGTCTTATTACAGCCACCATGCAGTGTTTCTCTACAGCATGTTGGTCTCACATGAGCCGGGCTGCAGTATCTTAAGAGTAACAATGAGCTTAGTATATTTTCTAAACCAGGGGTAGAAAAAGGCATAGATCACAGGGTTAAGACAGGAATTGAAATAGAAAAGACACATTACAAAGGCAGCAGTTGAGGCATTGATTAAGGAGTCCTGGCCTGTGATTGAAACACAAAAATATGGGCAGAGGCACACTAGAAAGAAGAAAATAACAACACCAAGAGCCCTGGCTGCTTTCAATTCAGATTTGTTCGCAGTTACACTGACTGAACACTCGAGAGGAAAAGCTGCAATATGAGACCGCATGGCACGAGCATGAGACACGGCCACCACAAATACTTTCATATACAGAACTATGATGACAGTGACAGGACCAATAAAGGACACAAAAATATCTGCAAGTCCAGCGATGTAGTTAACGACAATGACACACTCTCCAAAGCAGGAATTATACCTGCCTGGTTGTTCCAGATTATCCTTCAGCAGCAGAATCTGAAAGAAAGCAGAACATATCCAACACAGACAAACACAGATCTTAACTCTTTTTTGTGTGACTTTGTTGGGATAATGTAGAGGATCACAAATAGCCACATATCGGTCAACTGATATGAGCACCATGGTTCCTATTGAGGCAGAGGTAATAATATAGTCCAGAACATAATACAAAATACACATGAGGTCACCGAGCAACCAGCAGCCGTCTATGAGCACAATTTGAAAGAACATGAGGAAGCCCACGAAGAAATCTGACACAGCTAGAGAGAGGAGGAGGAGGTTGGTGGGTGTGTGGAGCTGCCTGAAGAGATAAGAGAACAACATGCTTATCATTATTGGTTGTCAATCTATGTTATATTAAGAGATAAAATCATTGACTGAATCAGAAAAACATTTCCTTTAGAGTCTGAGATCTGATATTTAGTTTTGTTCTATACCATTAACCATTTCTTGTACAGTTACCACTTATATAAATTGATAAAACATGAATACTTGAAATGGGAGATGGAGATGATGACGAGCAGGTTGAGAGTCACAGTGATCAGAGAGATGGAGGACAGTAAAATGTAAGTGAGTATAGATACAGAGTGAGGACGCATGGCCTTCCTGCAGGAGGAGTTGAGGAGTTCTGGAAAGCAAAGTTCGACTTCTTCAAGGCTTTTCATTGTCAGAAAGAGGAGACAAGATGCTGCTGTGCTCGACATACAACTGAATAATCTCTTTTCTTCCTCCACATCCCTCCTTGCTCTTTTACTCTGGTGACAAAATGCTCTTAGTGGGAGTGACTAAACTTCACCCTAACTGTTTCATCTACCTTCATTTGGCTTTTCTCTGTATTTCACCTCCCCCTTCTCTTTTTAACTTTTTTTTCGAAACAATTACAAGTTCCATCATGCTTTGCAACGGGGAACAGCAAGGCACATCACAACACAGCCAAAGTTTCCTTTTTGGGACAGTTGTCTAGACGTTATGGTATTCACACTACATGACTCACCAAAACGACATGACATGGCCATAATCATGCTTAACGCATGTTCAAATATTAGCCTGTTTTAAACACTTAGCATGCTAGATATGTGAAATTAGTCTGCAATGCCCTGAAAAACTGTGTACAAGTTGAAAATCAGGGCTGAAGTGATGTGGTGTGTAGTAGTTGAAAACCAGGTGTCACATGATGCTAAAGTGTGCATTGGTATCAGATGGTGAGGAATACTGACCAAGCGTCTGTATTTGAGAAATTGGGAGTGAGAACGGGTTTGCTCCCTCATTGCCCATTTGTGTGATTCTCGTGTAACTTGGTTTTGCCAATGACTCTCCTCTCCAAGCCGAGTCTGGAGGTTTTGTTGAACCTTAAAGCCTGCCGGCAGTCTTCTTGTGTAGTGCCTTCTGTGATTCTGGCCTCTTGTTCTATGTCCCGAGATGCTACACCTATGTGAGCCAACAGAACCACATAATCTGCAAAGAGAAGAAAAGCAAGGTCAACAAAGTGGACACTCCCCAGTGAGCATTTTTCCGTTGAATAGACGTCTAAAAGATGTCTACGCCCGACGTTGAAAAGACGTTCAGAATTGGTTCAAAAGTGAAAGTTTTTTCGCCGACTATTTGTAGACGTTGAAAAGACGTTGAAGCTTAGACCAGATTTAAACGTGATTTGCAATACTATAATTTTTCGTCCTCTACATTGTGCTAATACTAATATATCATGATTTAGAGGCTTACTAAGAAACCACATCCACATTTATCAGTTGAAAGCCAGTATTGGACATCACGTTGATATCTCGTCTAAACGTGAGCGTTGAATCAACGTCTACAAATAGTCGGCTAAAAACCTTTCACTTTTCACCGTGATTTAACCGTGTATTCAACCTCACCATGTTTTAACTGTGTATTCAACGCCGAAATGCTTACAGTGCTTCTGGGTATATAACACATCAACAGTTTCCACTTACAGGACAAAAGACCAAGTGACACAGCAACAGTTCATTTGTATTTATTAAAGCACAATATAAATATAAACAATGTTCTTTATAAAAAAACATAATCTCCTTTTCCTTCTTTAAATGTCGTTTTCAAAGCCACACAGGAGCGGGTTTCAGGAGATCTGCCATATTTTCAAGCTGGACATCTGTAAATAAAACAAGTATTAAAAAACATATAGACTTTTAGACCAGTTCTGAACACCGGAGACCATAGACGTGTCTTCAACGGAACGATGCTGACCTGGATATTACACAATATTGTTTATATTGTTTGTATATTGCCATAACCCAATGTTTTGACCATGATCGTATTAGTACACCACAGTAACTAACACACATGTCTACTGTTTACTGTTCGTAACATGCTGACGCTACATGCTAACAAGCTAGCAGCCTCGCCCGCATGATGAGCATAACATGATAGTAATGGTATGGTAATGATATTTCGGTTTGCAATACTGGAATAATGTAGTTCAAGTACTTACAGAGTATGTCGTTAGCGTGAAGCCTCGTTTATTCCATCAGTTCGTTCACTCCCTCATCACTCAGTAAGAGCTAGCTAGCTCAAACCTTGTCGTGTTTCCAGCCTCTAACTTAGAAAAAGGCAGAGTCCGTGCGCATGCGTATTCCAGCAGTAAACACTGAGTTGTATTTTAGTGAACATACAGACATAATGTGCTCTGCTCTCATTATGATGTCCTGGGAGCTTCTTGTTGACAGCACACAGTCTATAGTTCCATATTTACGACGTTTTATATGAGACATTGAATGCGTTGAAATCACGTCTCCGTGTAGACCACATATGAACGGACAGCGGAATATGATTTTGGAAAAATACGTTTAAAGTAACCAAAATCGCATCTCTTTCAACCTACAACTGAACAAACCATCAATATTTTAAAATAAATTGGTGTTTTGTGACAGGTTGATATTGTAACCGTAATTTAGACGGTTTAAAACACGTTGAAAAAAGGTCTAAGACGTTCAGGCTCCATCTCAACGCTTTTTCAACCAGAAATCAAAGTTGAAATCCGGGTTAGTGCTCACTGGGTCTCTTAATCCTGGCTGCACCTTGAGATCCTATCCATGAAGATCACGAACAGAATGGTTAACAAGACACAACCCGGGTGAAGCCCAACACCCACTGAAATCGTGTTTGACATTGTTTCAAGAATAAGTTTTGGGAATTCTTTTAAAACATCTCACTGATTCTGAAAGTCTCAGATCTTCAGGCAGGGACTTCCATAGTTGAGGGGCAATGATTGCAAAAGCTTACTTAGGGACTTAGGTACAGAGCCTTGCCTATGGATCTTAGGCTGTGCTCTGCTCATAGGGTTTTAGCAATTCAGCAATTTAACTGGGAGCTGAACCGGGAATTGCTTTAAAAGTGAAATCTTAAAATGTATTTTAAATCCTGCTAGTAATCTGTGCAGGGAGGCTAAAATGGGGCTTGGGTGATATTTTTACCTATTAGTTATAAGTCGAGTAGCTAAAGGCGTGAGATAGTTTAGGATTAACCCTCAATACGGTGCATGTTAATAATCTAACCGGGATGAAATAAAAGTCTTCTCAAGATCTGGTCAACAGTGGAGAGACCGGATTTTTTTAAATGCTCCTCAACGGATTTAAACATGATTGAATGGATTTTGTAATTTGTTTTCTAACAGAAAGATCAAATTTGACATTCAGGTTTCAAGCTGCAGGTTAAACATTTGTAGATAGGAACCAAGATTTCTTTCTTTCTTTTTTGATAATAGCAGTGGACTTCTTTTGGACATGCAACACTTGACAATACTGATAATAACTTAGGAGCATTGCCTAATATGGGACATATATTTGCATGTTATTTGCATAATAATGGAAGTGAATATTGTATCCATGTATGCTATGTCTCAGTGGCAGCATGTATAGATAAGTAAGAACAAGGAGTCAATGATGGAGACTTTGGGAAGCCCACAGGTCAGAGGTGCGACAGAAGAGGAGGTATCATCCATGACTAGTGAGAAACTTGTCCTTGATAAATAAGACTTAAAGGAGTCAAAAGCAGTGACCCTGATGCCAACCCACTTTTCAAGGTGATATAATAGAATAGAGTGATCAATAGTGCTAAATGCAGAGCTCAAATCTAGAAGAATTAAATTGAACAATCACCAGTATCAGATTTGCGTAAAAGATCAGTTGTTACTTTAATGAGAGCAGTTTTAGTGCTGTGACGTGATGGGAAACATTATTACAATTCTAAAACCTTTTCTAAGATTTTTGATAAGAAATTTAAAATCCAAACGCTTCTTCATGCTTGAAGCAGGAAGGAATACAGCCAGTGGACAGAGAGTTATTTAGAATAGATTTCACTAACAAAGACCATGCTAATAACGATGTTGAAGTAAGAGGGATGGACTTCGGAGCGAAAGGTGGTTGAGGGAGGAAGGGATGAGGGTTGTGGGATGAAGCGATAGGGGTCATGGGATGAAGGGATGTAGGGTAGGGGATGAAGGGATGAAGGTCGTGGAATGAAGGGTAAGGGATGAAAAAGGATGAGGGTCGTAGGATGATGGGATGTAGGCAAAGGAGGAGGGGAAAGAGGGTCGTGGAATGATGGATGGAGGAGAGAAATGATGGACCGCTGACGTCCGATGACTAGTGGGAACTGGGGGAGTGGAGACTCTGGAGTGGGGGCCGTCTCTTTGAAAGCTCGGATTATGCAGAGTACTCAACGGAGGAAGGACAACGGAGAGGTACCGGTAGTCAGGGCGAGTGGGAAGGACTTTGGAGGCGCTGGTGACGTCAACCATAGGCTACCAGGCTCCTTGACCTGTGAGGCAGATGAGTGATGTAGCATGATCGATTGTTGTGTAGTGCATGGAGTGGTCCGGGCTGGGAATTAGGCTTTTGATGCTTGGGACGGTGGAGCCCAGGGGTAATGAGAGGTCTATGATGAGTCTCTCTTCCTTGAATATTTCCAAGTAGCTACGCCGAATGGACTGATTAAGAAAATTGGGAAAGGTGGGCGAGTGAGTTGACCGATCAATAATGCGTCGTGGACTACCTGGACCGGTGGTTTATCGACTGTGTTGGGCTCTGAGATGGCTGATTGCAAATTTTTAAATGTCTAGAAGGATTCTATCAACCTGCAAACCTGGGTGGAAGCCAAAGGTGAAACCTTGTCTGAGGAGCATTAACGTTAATTGGGGTATTGTGATACTTTCACGGGTTGTGCTTGGTTGGATTGTGGGGACAGGTTGGTGTGCCGTGGCGTATATGGAGGAATCAGCAGCTAGAGGTGTTGCATCCTGGCTCGTCATACAAACCATCCTACCGCCCTGGTAGAGGAACAGCCTTCGGTTGGCTGGGTGGTGGCTGGTTTAGGATTGATGCATGGTGGGGGGACTAGAGGCAGGCTGCAGTCAATGGTGGGCTTTGTTTACTAGGAGCTGAGGTAAAAGGCAAGGGGGCTGTGAGGTTGCATGTGGTGGCCAGATGGGGTGGTGCGCCCCGAAGCTCACAATTCGGGGAAGAGAAAACCCAACTATTTAACTTAGGGTCTAGTGTTCCCCAGTATGTTCCCTGATTGAACTGCTGCAAGTGACCAGCAGCTTCGAATGCAAATATAACATGTGTATAATAAGAACAACAAGGCCAGGTCAAGGATCAGCAAAAAGTAGTCGTCCAACTTGGGCCTGTAGTCTGGGAAGGCAGAGCAGATGATGTCATGGTACAGGGAGAAAGAGGACTCAGCCCTTCACAACCTAGCACCTTCATACCTTTCGGACCTCCTGCACCAACGCACTCCCACCCGCAACATCAGATCCACTGACGCCAATATCCTTACCCCCCTACTCTGTCAACGTATCGGACCTTGGGGGACAGGGCCTCCTCCGTTGATACACCTCCCTCTGGAACTCTTTTCACCAGCACCTCAGAAATGATCCATCCCTCGTCACTTTCAAAACTGCACTTAAAACTCATCTATTTAAATCTGATTCTTACCTGTGATGCTAGTTATGTATGTTTTTGTTCAGTTTATTACTGTTATAATGTAATCTCTCTGACTTTTTATGTTGTTATTGCTTTTATTGTTTCTGTCTTTACCATGTAGAGTGCCTTTGAGTACCTTTTAAAGTGCTATACAATTAAAATATATTATTATTATCATATTTCTATAATTCAGGCAAACTCAAGCACAAAGATGAAATAGAGAAGGCGTATATCATTTTGGTAAATTCTTTGTGTACATGTTGGCAAAGTGACGGACCAGCAGTGAAAACAGAGATTGAGAGAAAACAGTTGTGTGCATTTGCTTTTACTTCAACACTGTTTGAAAACATTGTCAACATTTATTTTCAGATTTCTTCATGCTTTTCAAACATCTTAAATGCACATATTTAGATCAGGGAAATCATTTTTTTCCTCGGGGCATGCCCCCAAACCCGCTTGTAAGCTCAGTTTTTGGACCTCTGTATTTCTGTGTAAAGCTTTGAGCTCGGGTTTATTGTGTAACCAATGAAATAAAATACCGAAATAGCTTCTATTGAGAACCACACAAACATAATATGAAATCTGATTGATATTTGTGTAGAGCGAGGACTGTTACAATTTGGTAGGTCAGCTAAGGCAAAGTTGGTAGCCTTCTGGTCTGCAGGACAAAGGAGAGCAAAGGTGACCAAAACTGCACTTATAATGAAGAGATGTGCAGATTAGAGTGTGACAGGGAAAGAGAGACAGAGTTCATGTTTCTGTATGTTTCTGTGACAGAGGAAGGGGGAGAGGGAGGCAGGCTCACATTTAGATTGTCCTCCAACAGCGGCTGATCAAAAATGAAAAATATTTAGTGTTATTTTCAGAGTCAAGGTACATTGGAGTGATTTTGTAAACTTGCATAAGAGAGAACAGATTTTATTCCTTCACACACTCTATGGGCTAACCAAACTGAGGAAAAGTAAGTACATGTGCTGAACACAGTTTCACAACTATCTGAAAGAGATAATCAATAAAAAGGTCGACCAATTAAAACATTTTTTTGACCATTTGTAAAATCTGTAAAAGGCCCCTTGACATGATGCTGCAGGCTCCTTTTTCTAAACAGGGAAGAGAGAGATGCATTAAAGTCACGCAGTATAACTAAAGACCTGTTGGATCCAAGAAAATAAATCAGTATTTCTATATCAGTGCAAAGATTCTTCAACTTATTTGTTTTATGTTGGCCTTACAGGAGTCAGGCAACACATTTTCTAGAGTAGAGTAGCAGTAGATTTCAGTGTTGCATTGAAACAGTACACAATGTAAAGACACATGTATGATCTGTATGTAATAGTGTTCATACAGAGGTCACTGTACCAAGACTTTTACATCTGTTACTAAATGCTCACCACCATGACCAAGTACATTTTTCTGTCTTATTACAGCCACCATGCAGTGTTACTCTACAGCATGTTGGTCTCACATGAGCCAGGCTGCAGTATCTTAAGAGTAACAATGAGCCTGATGCATTTTCTAAACCAGGGGTAGAAAAAGGCATAGATCACAGGGTTAAGACAGGAGTTGAAATAGAACAGACATATTACAAAGGCAGCAGTTGAGGCATTGAGCAAGGTGTCCTGGCCTGTGAGTGAAACACAATAATATGGGCAGAGGCACACTAGAAACACAACAATAACAACACCAAGAGTCCTGGCTGCTTTCAATTCAGATTTTTTAGCAGTTACACTGACTGAAAACTTGAGAGTGAAAGCTGCAGTATGAGACCGCATGGCACGAGCCTGAGACACGGCCACCACAAATACTTTCATATACAGAACTATGATGACAGTGACAGGACCAATGAAAGTCAAAAAAAGATCTGCAAGTCCAGCGATGTAGTTAATGACAATGACACACTCTCCAAAGCAGGAATTATACCTGCCTGGTTGTTCCAGATTATCCTTCAGCAGCAGAGTCTGAATGACAGCAGAACATAACCAACACAGACAAACACAGATCTTAACTCTTTTTTGTGTGACTTTGTTGGGATAATGTAGAGGCTCACAAATAGCCACATATCGGTCAACTGATATGAACACCATGGTTCCTATTGAGGCAGAGGTAATAATATAGTCCAGAACATAATACAGAATACACATGAGGTCACCAAGCAACCAGCAGCCATCTATGAGCACAATTTGAAAGAACATGAGGAAGCCCACGAAGAAATCTGACACAGCTAGAGAGAGGAGGAGGAGGTTGGTGGGTGTGTGGAGCTGCCTGAAGAGATAAGAGAACAACATGCTTATCATTATTGGTAGTCAATCTATGTTATATTAAGAGATAAAATCATTGACTGAATCAGAAAAACATTTCCTTTAGAGTCTGAGATCTGATATTTTGTTTTGTTCTATACCATTAACCATTTCTTGTACAGTTACCACTTTTGTAAATTGATAAAACATGAATACTTGAAATGGGAGATGGAGATGATGACGAGCAGGTTGAGAGTCACAGTGATCAGAGAGATGGAGGACAGCAAAATGTAAGTGAGTATAGATACAGAGTGAGGACGCATGGCCTTCCTGCAGGAGGAGTTGAGGAGTTCTGGAAAGCAAAGTTCGACTTCTTCAAGGCTTTTCATTGTCAGAAAGAGGAGACAAGATGCTGCTGTGCTCGACATACAACTGATTCATCTCTGTTCTTCCTCCACATCCCTCCTTGCTCTTTTACTCTGGTGACAACTTACTCTTAGTGGGAGTGACTAAACTTCACCCTTACTGTTTCATCTACCTTCATTGGGCTTTTCCCTGTATTTCACCTCCCCCTCCTCTTTTTAACATTTGTTTCGAAACAATTACAATTTCCATCATGCTTTGCAACGGGGAACAGCAAGGCACATCACAACGCAGCCAAAGTTGCCTTTTTAGGACAGTTGTGACCATGTTTAATATTAGTCTGTTTTAAACACGTCTGTTTTAAACACGTCTTTACTATGTGGTCAGTCACTGTGTTATGTGTTATGTTTATTCATGTAGACATCCAACACCTCAGGTTCAACAACAACTTTGGTCTTTGTTGCAAATCAAACAAATACAAAGTTATTTTTGGTCCAGGCGACCCTCCGTCAGGTTTCTCATGAACCCGCGTCTCACTCTCACATTGGTTTGAGCTAACTGCCTCCCCGCCAGGTCCGGATATTAAGCATGCTAGATGTGTGCAATAATTCAAATACAAATAAAGTGTTGCACGAGGGTCGTGGGATGACAGGATGTAGGGTAAGGAATGAAAAGGTGTAGGGTAAAGTTATGAGGAGGGGAAAGAGGGTCATGGAATGATGGCTGGAGGAGAGCAATGATGGACCACTGACGTCCAATGGCTGGTGGGAACTGGGGGAGTGGAGACTTTGGAGTGGGGGCCATCTCTTCGGAGGCTGTGATTATGCAGAGTCCCCAAAAGTTAGTGTAACCAGGTAGAGAATTTGAGCCCTTAATATCTTAGAGATTATTTTTATTTTAATTTAACCTTATTTCTGTTGATTAAACAAAGTGTCAATCACAGCAGTTTTACTCAGATATGCTTCTCATTGGTTATTTCGGGGAATGAAGACTCCCGATTGGGGAAAGGAAAATAAGTCCCGCCCCTATCTTAAAAACATGAATGTGAAGTTGGTAAAATTATTATTGTTGTTGTTACTCAGTTCATGATTTAAAAGAGAAACAATATGTTTAATCCATGGTTAAATAGTTTAAAAATGCATCCTAATAGTTTTAAGAAGGATAAAATGCTCCATGTGATACTTGATGTGATACTATTTTGAGAAGTTTGATATGTAATTCATTATGGCCATAACATAGATTAGAATTTCATGATCATAACAGCCTTGTCTTAGGCCGGCTAGATTTTTTGATGTTCCCTGGATACCTTTGAGACTGGATATGGAACTCTTCCTGACGAGGAAGATGGCGAGCCACCACTGAACTGATCATCTCCTTACCTCGAGGAGTAGACTCAAGATTTTCTTTGTTGCTGAGGAGAAAACAAGCGTTTCTTCGTTTCTCATCACCTGAGTGCACCAGTGTGGTAGGATTAGGAAAGCAACACATCTTACTACTTTGACTTATTCTTTTGACTTTGGAACTGAAACTGACTGTTGAATATTTGAACTGACTGAATAAGGAAACAAGGAAGGAGCTTGAACGCGAAAGGAACAAACTGAAGGAACACTGCATTACAGAGACACTTTTACACATTTCAATGGATATGTGCTGAGTTATCTGATTGAGAAGAGCATTATACATTTTGTACAAGATGTCAATTTTATTTTTATCTTCACAAGGTTCAATATAATCTTTTAAATCAAACCATTCTGTGCCTCCAGTTCTTTGTGTGTCTATTATTGGCTATAAACATCTCCCTATGAACCTAGGTCCTGGTCCAACAAATAATTTGAGTATACCTGCAGATACTAAGAGGGTTACATTAGATTTATAAAGACAGGTGCGAGTGGACGTTTTCTGATATCGTTTGGGTTAAAACAGATGTGTGTGAGGTATGCGGGGGAAGACCAGTGGCAGAGAACAACGATATGGTTGGGGTCAGTGGAAGATGGTGGCTGAAAACAGTGGGACCGGAGTCGACAGAAGGTTGGAGGCTGGTGGCAATGGTCTGAATATCTTTTAAAAGAAACGGGATAGTAAGTCTGCAACCAAGTTTTGTGAACTGGGATGCGGGAGGCTCGGATGTCGAACTGGTGCTGAGCCGAAATCAAAGTGAGCCTCCGCATGAACTGCATTATATCGAGACAATGAGACCGTCCTTTGTTAAGGCTGTCTACGACGCCACTGTTGTCTGGATAGATTGCGATGGTCTTTTTGGACCATTCGTGCTCCCAAAGAATGGCTGCTATGACTACAGGATACCTTTCAGAGATTGTGGAAGGACGGGTGGGGGATGAGAATTTTGGCGGCCTTTCAGCTGAGAACCACTTGCCGAAGCTGATGGAGGGGGCTGATATGGTCGCCATAATAGAATGAGATGCCATTCACACACAGTTTTTGCTCCGTTTGTGTGCTTCGTCGAGTGTGATGTGGTCGTGGATATTTGGAACAGAGGCGGCAACTGAAAGGAGGTGTGACGAGGAAGATCGACCTTCCGGAATGGATTAGTTTAGTTGATATAGCAGTGAAAGTGGTTGGTATTTGTTGCATTTTAGGGCCAGGAGGAAATTTGAGATGAGTAATGAGATCCGATGGATTTTCTTGGTAGCTCGGGATGCTTGGAGTGCGACAGAGTTGAGGGTGATGCCAAAGATTTCCAAGGATGTGCTAGGACTTGTTTTTTATTTTATTATTTTTATTTATTTATTTTATTTTATTATTTTTTTCTGATAAAAGGGGAATGCTGAGTTGCTGTATTGCAGAAGTCAGAGTGTGTAGACCATGTGCTGGGGTTGAGGAAGGTAGTGTGACAGTGAGGAAGTCGTCTGAGAGATAAATGACGTATTGGAGTTCATGGACGTTAGTCAGGATCCAGCAGAGTGCTTCGGATAAGTAACTGGAAATTTTCTGATTGCTCTTGCACCCGAAGGGGAGATGCACGGCAGAGTAATAAAGAGCCTTCCTAAGGACAACTGAGAGGTACCGGTAGTCAGGGCGGGTGGGAAGGACTTTGGAGGCGCTGGTGACGTCAACCATAGGCGACCAGGCTCCTTGACCTGTGAGGCAGATGAGTGATGTAGCATGATCGATTGTTGTGTACTGCATGGAGTGGTCCGGGCTGGGAATTAGGCTTTTGATGCTTGGGACGGTGGAGACCTGGGGTGATGAGAGGTCTATGATGAGTCTCTCTTCCTTGAATATTTACAAGTAGCTACGCCGAATGGACTGATTAAGAAAATTGGGAAAGGTGGGCTAGTGAGTTGACCGATCATTAATGCGTCGTGGACTTCCTGGGCCGGTGGTTTATCGACTGTGTTGGGCTCTGAGATGGCTGATTGCAAATTTTTAAATGTCTAGGAGGATACTGTCTTAACCTACCAACCTGGGTGGAAGCCAAAGGTGAAACCTTGTATGAGGAGCATTAACGTTAATTGGGGTATCGTGATACTTTCACGGGCTGTGCTTGGTTAAATTGTGGGGACAGGTTGGTGTGCCGTGGCGTATATGGAGGAATCAGCAGCTAGAGGTGTTGCATCCTGGGTCGTCATTCAAACCATCCTACCGCCCTGGTAGAGGAACAGCCTTCGGTTGGCTGGGTGGTGGCTGGTTTAGGATTGATGCATGGTGGGGGGACTAGAGGCAGGCTGCAGTCAATGGTGGGCTTTGTTTACTAGGAGCTGAGGTAAAAGGCAAGGGGGCTGTGAGGTTGCATGTGGTGGCCAGATGGGGTGGTGCGCCCCGAAGCTCACAATTCGGGAAGTGTCACGGGAGTTAACAGGTAGGACCCAAACGCAAGACCACAGGAGACAGAAGTTAATGGAAACAGGTTTTATTTAGCCTGACTAAGACAGGAAGGTGTGGAGCCCGTGGTCCGACACCAGAGTAGGCAGATAGACAGTGTGAGTCCCGTGGCTCGACACCGGAGAGCTGGCAGCTGGACGGCGTGTGTAGTCCGTTGAACACCACGGAGGGCAGAGCGGCGGAGTGTAATCCGTAGAACACCAGGAGGGCAGAGGATGCCACGGGGTTGAAGCGGGTGAAAGACGGTACGACCTGACAACCCCAGACTGCAGGACCAGAGTTTATATAGTGACAGGGGACTCATTAGTGGGCCCTGAGTCTGGTGTGTCAGGCTGCAGAGGTGATCGGCTGGAATGTCCTCAGCTGTGCCCAATCAAGGGTGTGGCCATGGGAGGTGTCTGGAGGCAGAGGACAAACACAGAGCACATGGCACACAATAACAAACAGGGGAATGACAGGACACATGAGGAGAGGAGATCAGGGGAAACACACAACGGGTCAGACAGGGATCCTGGATCCTGACAGGAAGAGAAAACCCAACGATTTAACTTAGGGTTTAGTGTTCCCCAGTATGTTCCCTGATTGAACTGCTGCAAGTGACCAGCAGCTTCGAATGCAAATATAACATGATGTGTATAAAAAGAACAACAAGGCCAGGTCAAGGATCAGCAAAAAGTAGTCGTCCAACTTGGGCCTGCGGTCTGGGAAGGCAGAGCAGATGATGTCATGGTACAGGGAGAAAGAGGACTCAGCCCTTCACAACCTAGCACCTTCATACCTTTCGGACCTCCTGCACCAACGCACTCCCACCCGCAACATCAGATCCACTGATGCCAATCTCCTTACCCCCCTACTCTGTCAATGTATCGGACCTTGGGGGACAGGGCCTCCTCCATTGATACGCCTCCCTCTGGAACTCTTTTCACCAGCACCTCAGAAATGATCCATCCCTCGTCACTTTCAAAACTGCACTTAAAACTGATCTATTTAAATCTGCTTCTAACCTGTGATGCTAGTTATGTATGTTTTTGTTCAGTTTATTACTGTTATAATGTACACTAGAAAATGTGTTTTCTGACTCCTGTAAGGCCAACATATAACAAATAAGTTGAAGAATCTTTGCACTAATACAGAAATACTGTTTTCTTGGATCCAACAGGTCTTCAGTTAAACTGCGTGACTTTAATGCATCTCTCTCTTTCCTGTTTAGAAAAAGGAGCCTGCAGCATCATGTCAAGGGGCCTTTTACAGATTTTACAAATGGTCTGCAAAAATGTTTTAATTGGTCGACCTTTTTATTGATTATCTCTTTCAGGTAGTTGTGAAACTGTATTCAGCACATGTACTTACTTTTCCTCAGTTTGGTTAGCCCATACAGTGTGTGAAGGAATAAAATCTGGAATAAAATCTGTCTCTTTAGCAAGTTTACAAAATCACTCCAATGTACCTTGACTCTGAAAATAACACACTAAATATTTATCATTTTTGATCTGCCGCTGTTGGAGGACAACCAAAATGTGAGCCTGCCTCCCTCTCCCCCTTCCTCTGTCACAGAAACATACAGATACATGAACTCTGTCGCTCTTTCCCTGTCTTACTCTAATCTGCACATCTCTTCATTAAAAGTGCAGTTTTGGTCACCTTTGCTCTCCTTTGTCCTGCAGACCAGAAGGCTATCAACTTTGCCTTAGCTGACCTACCAAATTGTAACAGTCCTCGCTCTACACAAATATCAGTCAGATTTCATATTATGTTTGTGTGGTTCTCAATAGAAGCTATTTCGGTATTTTATTTCATTGGTTACACAATAAACCCGAGCTCAAATCTTTACACAGAAATACAGAGGTCCAATAACTGAGCTTACAAGCGGGTTTGGGGGCATGCCCCGAGGAAAACAATGATTTCCCTGATCTAAATATGTGCATTTAAGATGTTTGAAAAGCATGAAGAAATCTGTGTTTCAATGCAACAGTACACAATGTAAAGACACATGTATGATCTGCATGTAATAGTGTTCATACAGAGGACAAAAAAATATCTGCAAGTCCAGCGATGTAGTTAATGACAATGACACACTCTCCAAAGCAGGAATTATACCTGCCTGTCCCAGATTATCCTTCAGCAGCAGAATCTGAAGGAAAGCAGAACATATCCAACGCAGACAAACACAGATCTTAACTCTTTTTTGTGTGGCATGATCCAAAAAGTTAAAGTTGTCAATGACAAAATAGAGAACTCGGCCTCCTTGCACCACCTTCTACAGTATATTCTGTATATACAAGTTATCCACTTTAATCTTTACATTATTCCAAGTTTAGCTGGATCTTGTAAAGCTTAATATTGAAATAGTGATATGTGCGCTGCATAATATCTCTGTGTTTGTACAAAGTTCACTGTCCCAAAACTTTTACATGTTATTCAATTTACCACCACCATGACATTGTTCTGTCTGATTAAAGCCACCATGCAGTGTTTCTCTAAAGCATGTTGGTCTCACATGAGCCGGGCTGCAGTATCTTAAGAGTAACAATGAGCTTAATATATTTTCTAAACCAGGGGTAGAAAAAGGCATAGATCACAGGGTTAAGACAGGAGTTTAAATAGAAAAGACACATTACAAAGGCAGCAGTTGAGGCATTGATTAAGGTGTCCTGGCCTGTGAGTGAAACGCAAAAATATGGGCAGATGCACACTAGAAAGAAGAAAATAACAACACCAAGAGCCCTGGCTGCTTTCAATTCAGATTTGTTAGCAGTTACACTGACTGAACACTTGAGAGGAAAAGCTGCAGTATGAGACCGCATGGCACGAGCATGAGACACGGCCACCACAAATACTTTCATATACAGAACTATGATGACAGTGACAGGACCAATGAAGGACAAAAGAATATCTGCAAGTCCAGCAATGTAGTTAATGACAATGACACACTCTCCAACACAGGAATTATACCTGCCTGGTTGTTCCAGATTATCCTTCAGCAGCAGAGTCTGAATGACAGCAGAACATATCCAACACAGACAAACACAGATCTTAACTCTTTTTTGTGTGACTTTGTTGGGATAATGTAGAGGCTCACAAATAGCCACATATCGGTCAACTGATATGAGCACCATGGTTCCGATTGAGGCAGTGGTAATAATATAGTCCAGAACATAATACAGAATACACATGAGGTCACCGAGCAACCAGCAGCCATCTATGAGCACAATTTGAAAGAACATGAGGAAGCCCACAAAGAAATCTGACACAGCTAGAGAGAGGAGGAGGAGGTTGGTGGGTGTGTGGAGCTGCCTGAAGAGATAAGAGAACAACATGCTTATCATTATTGGTAGTCAATCTATGTTATATTAAGAGATAAAATCATTGACTGAATCAGAAAAACATTTCCTTTAGAGTCTGAGATCTGATATTTTGTTTTGTTCTATACCATTAACCATTTCTTGTACAGTTACCACTTTTGTAAATTGATAAAACATGAATACTTGAAATGGGAGATGGAGATGATGACGAGCAGGTTGAGAGTCACAGTGATCAGAGAGATGGAGGACAGTAAAATGTAAGTGAGTATAGATACAGAGTGAGGACGCATGGTCTTCCTGCAGGAGGAGTTGAGGAGTTCTGGAAAGCAAAGTTCGACTTCTTCAAGGCTTTTCATTGTCAGAAAGAGGAGACAAGATGCTGCTGTGCTCGACATACAACTGAATAATCTCTTTTCTTCCTCCACATCCCTCCTTGCTCTTTTACTTTGGTGACAACTTACTCTTAGTGGGAGTGACTAAACTTCACCCTTACTGTTTCATCTACCTTCATTGGGCTTTTCCCTGTATTTCACCTCCCCCTTCTCTTTTTAACTTTTTTTTCGAAACAATTACAAGTTCCATCATGCTTTGCAACGGGGAACAGCAAGGCACATCACAACACAGCCAAAGTTTCCTTTTTAGGACAGTTGTGACCAGGACAAGAAGAAGGGAGAGTAGAGCTTGGTTACCATTATGCCATGAACCTGGATAAGATAAAGAAGTCGTTGTGGTTTTCACACTAAACAAATTAACCGAACAACGTGAGATGGCCGTAGTCAATGTGTTCAATTATTAGCTTGTTTTAAACAGATAATGACAATGAGGCTCAGTCAAGGTGTTATGTGTTATGTTTATTTGTGTAGACATCCAACACCCGAGGTTCATAACAACAAAATCAACAAATACAAAGTTCCTTTTGTCACAGGCGACCCCTTTGTCAGGTTTCTCTTTAATTAACCTGTGTATTGCACTTGCATTGGTTGTAGCCAACTGACTGCCTCAAGCACCGTGTGCAAGTGCTGAGCCAACACAGATTTACCTCTTACCTTGGGTTTTTCTTGGGGAGCTCCAAAAGCTGTTCGCAAGTTGAAAATCAGAGCTTATGTCGTGTGGTGTGACCTAGGCAGTGGTTGAAAAATAGTTGTCACATACAAACAGAAGTGTGCATTGGAATCAGATGCTGAGGAACACTGACCAAGCGTCTGTATTTGAGAAATGGGGAGTGAGAGCAGGTTTGCTCCCTCATTTGGTGTTTCTGTGACTCACCTGTAATTCAATGACGAGTCTGGAAGTTCTGTCCAGCCTGACAGCCTTCTGGCAGTCTTTCTGTGTGGTGCCTTCAGTGCCTCTGACCTGTTCTATGTCCTGAGCTGTTCCTCTTATCCGAGCCAACAGAACCACGTCATCTGCAAAGAGAAGAAAAGCAATTATTGGGTTCACCAAGTGGACACTCATCTCCCTCCGGCTGCACCTTGAGATCCTATCCATGAAAATCCCAAACAGAATTGATAACATGGGACAACCCTGATTGCCCAGCATCCATGGAAAATGTGTTAGACTTTGTTCCAAGAATGTGGACACAGATTTCACTCTGGTTATAATACAATTATACAATAATAACAATACATGTCACTGATTCTGCAAGTCTCAGGTCTTCAAGCTGGAACTTCCAGAGCTGAGGGGAAGTGAATGCAAAATCCCGGTCACCTTTTGATTTGTGCTTACTTGGAAGGTGATGGAGATGAAATGGGAAGAGCAGGTACTGCGACTACCCAAGCTCAAGTCTGGCCAGCCGAATTTCCCCGCAGGATCCCCCGTTCGTCACAGGAAAAGGGGCCACACGGTCCCGGGTTCACCACCACTTTCGCCATATCTTAGCCAGATCTGGAATACCCCCCAAGTCTACCCAGACCAATCTTTTCCGCATCGGCGTTTCCTCAACCGCTTCGAGCCAAGGAATTCCCTCCCACATCATTATGATTCTTGGTCACTGGTCTTCCCCCGCGTACCTCTCCTACATCAGAAATGCCCACCAGCATCCGAGTTCGTCATTTTTGCGGATCTTTTTGGGGACTCTGTACAACCAGAGCTTCCAAAGAGACGGCCCCGACTCTACAGTCTCCATTCCCCCAGTTCCCGCCAGCAATCGGACACCAACGGTCCCCCATTGCTCGCCCAACCTTCGTTCTACGACCTTCTCTACCCTCCTCGTTTCTTCTCCCCTACACTCTTACATCCCTTCATCCCTCTACGCTTATCCCTACCTCCCCCTACCCCTTCATCCCTCTACCCCTATCCCTACCCTTCATCCCTCTACCTTGACCCCTTCCGCTTCCTAATTCTAACAATCACTCATCACGCAATAAATCTCACATTATTATTTTTATTATTAAATAAAATCTCATATTGTTGGCGTGGTCCTTGTTAGTGAGTACACCTTGGCAGAAAGACGAGAGACCGAAAGGGACAATCGGTGAAAACAAAGGGTGAGATGGAACATTGTGAATTAGCTTATACCTCTACAAACATCTTAACATGCACAAATTCAGATCAGGGAAATCAAATTGTTTTCAGGGTGTTATGCCCCCGAAGCCCCCTCGTAAACTCAGTTTTTGGACCTCTGTATTTCAGTAAAACCCTGCGTACAGCCATGGTTGTGCTTAGAGCTCAGCCCACCAAACTACAGCTGGTACCACTCCACCTCCTGCACTAGCTCTGGTTTCCTTCCCCATCGGGAATTTCCTGAATTTGTCGGGAATTTGCGAAAACTGTCCGTGAGTGGAAAATCAGGGCTGAAGCTTTGTGATGTGAACTGGGTAGTAGTTAAAAGCCAGGTGCTTCTCATACAGAAGCTAATGGTGCATTGGTATCAGATGCTGAGGAACAAATTTGACAAATTAGAGTGAGAACAGGTTTGCTCCCTCATTGCCTGCTTCTGTGACTCACCTGTAACTCAGTTTTGCCAAGGACTACGCCCAACAAGCTGAGTATGGAGGTTCTGTATGTCCTTAAAGCCTGCCGGCAGTCTTCCTGTGAGGTGCTTTTTTTGCTTCTGGCCTGTTGTTCTCTGTCCTGAGCTGTTCCTCCTATCTGAGCCAACAGGACCACATCATCTGCAAGGAGAAGAAAAGCAAGTCTTTGGTCTAAAGTCCCATTATATATATTTAGATATATATATATATATACATCGCTGGTGGGGGGTCATGTAACACAATTTCTCTCCCCACTAATTGGTTTTGAATGGCAATTAATATGACGCAACCTCCATGCGAACACACAAGCGCAGTGGCAGTGGGTAGGGAGAGGGTGTAGGGGTTGGTTTGAGAAAAGCCTCCAGATGAACTGTATGAGGTCACGTTAGACCATTATGCAATGTATGAGGTCACATTACATCTTAATGCAATGTAAGCAATCACGATAGACCTCGATGCAATGTATTTGGTCACTTTAGACTTTGATGTCATGTATGAGGTAATGTTGGACCTTGATGCATTGTATGAGGTAATGTTGGACGTCGATGCAATGTATGAGGCAGTGGTGGGCCGTCAGGGCCTGCAAGTCCTTCTCTGCTGGCCGAAACAGAATCACAAAGTTATAGGTATTTCATAATTTAATATTTTTCTTAAATACACTACATGTATTATAATTTATAAAAAATATGTTTCCCATTATCTTATTTTCCCATTGCACAGCTACTGTCTTCCTCAGTTGCTCTGCTTCCAGTGCAGCTTGTTTTAAGTAGAGCTTTTATCCAATCAGATTTCACCTCTGTTTCTCTAGGTAAGAAGAGAGGTCCGAGGCCTGCAGACTCACAAGTGCATCCATGTGCAGTTTAAGTGAATGGGGACGATATTGTTGATTGTCATAGTGTTCAACCAATCAGATCTTTAGTTTGACATGTTGGGCGTATTCTTTGATGTGTCAGAGCCTGCTAGCTGGCCTACAACTTCGTCAGCATTACGTGCAGCTCAGTTTCCATGTGCAGCTCTGCAGTGAGGTACAGCGTGTGCTGTGATTGGTCGCGTGATGCAGCTCAGCCAATCAAATATGGGCATTCTGACAAGTTTCCTGACTCGAGTGAGATGTACACACACCATGACACAGGGGGCTGAGACGAGGAAAGAAATAGCAGAGCAGTGTGTGTCCAATGTTTGTTGTCAAAGTAAAATCATAAGATGGACTCCAAAATAGAAGAATGGGTTGTGGCTTGTCTTTAAGGGTGATGGTGGATCCTGTGGCCAGACCTGTTGAGAACCACCCTCCTACATGAGCGAAATGATGCAATGTATGAGGTTGTGTTTAACCATGATGCAAAGTGTGAGCACCACATACTAGAATACAATGAATAGGAGTAATTGGCAGAAGTCTATGAATAGTAGTAATTAGCAAAATATGGCTGGCCCTTCTTTGTAGAGTTTGCATGTTTGCCCTGTCCCCCTGCATGGGGTGGAAGAAAAGTGTTGCTGCCTCAGCTAAGAGTGTGTGAACTAACCGCCCTGTCGTTGCCCAATTCAATCCCTATTTAATCCCTTTCAAAGAAACACCTGTCAGGATGGGTTTGTGAGTGCATTTCCCAAGTGGAAAGGCAGTGGGTAGGGAAAGGGTGTGTAGAGGGTGGTTTGAAAAAGTTCCCGCGATGTACTGCATGAGGTCACGTGAGACCATGATGCACTGTATGAGGTCACATTAGTCCTTAATGCAAGGTAAGCAATCACATTAGACCATGTTGCAACGTATGAGGTAATGTTAGACCTTGATGCAATGTATGAGGTTACGTTAGGGACAGGAGGCTAAGCTATATTTACTTTCCCTAATTTACGAGTTGGAATGTTATGATGAATGCACGGCCCCCATTAGACACACTGTTTGTGCTTTGAGGATGGTGTGGCCGGTGAAGCCTTATCGAAGAACACCTGACGGGATGGGTTTGTGAGTGCATCTCACAAGCCTATAGGCAGGCATGAAGAGACTCTCCCACATTAATGCGGCAGAAACACGGAGAGTCATGTTTTAAATGTCTTCCATACTGGTAATCAATTTCCTGCATTTCTGCATTTTACTATGAAACTGTCTTACACTGTGTTTTAATGAATGTTCTTAATTGTTTTTAAATCTCCTTTTCTTTTGACTTATGTTTTGATGCTTTTAATGGTTTTATGTGAAGCACTTTGAATTACCTTGTTGTTGAAATGTGCTATACAAATAAACTTGCCTTGCCTTGTGTTCTGCGCACACAGCAGCTTGGGAGTGTTGGCGGCCTTGTTCGGTGGGGTGACTGAGGACATATGTATGGCTGTACGGTAGACATCTTGTATGGTCAAACAGATATCTCTTGGACATATTGGACTTCTTTTCAGGGTCTGTCTTTGCTGGAACCACACAGGACGGGGGAATAGGGGTGGATGTGAGGCACCTGACCCCTCCCTCTTGTTGGGTCTGGAAACAAAGGATGAAGAGCTGCGAGGCCGCAGGACCCCTCCCCTGCTGCGAACTTCTTACAGTGCGCACACAGTGGAAAAATGAGCTGGAACCGGTTCAAAAATGAATAACAATATTTAATGTACTACATGAAATTCACTTATAAGCTGCATTAACTATCAATAGTAATATTCTCGAGAATAGAGACCACACACACGCCTCCCACTTCTGAAAAGCTAGGGCGGATGTGGTCTGAGGAATTCTCTCCAGAACAGTGTCTTATATGTCCAAACAGTCATAAATCATCGGACTGACCCTCCGTGGCCATCCGTGACTGGCTCCATTTGAATTCTGTCTCCTCCCTGGATCGATTCTTTCGCGAAACAGCTTTGCTCCTTGCAAAACATCTGTCTTGACTCCACCTCTGGTGAGCTGTCCTCCTCACTGATCCCATCCTCCACTCTGCTGCATGTCCCATTCAGAATCCATGTCTGGCCCTTTAACTTATTCTTACAGTGTTTTAATACCTTTAGTGACTATACTTTTATGATTTATACATTCAATTAGTTAATATACTGTGACACATAATATCTTCTATCAGCAAGAATATTGTGAACATATTGTGACTAACATATTATTATTATTATGACACTTCTACTCATCACTAGGGGGGTTATTTAATCTTACTTATAATGCATTTAATACTGGAATTCTCAACACTCTGTGGTGGATACAACTACATCTTCTGTCGGAAAGCAGAAGTTTAAGCTGGACCAGTTAATGAAGTCTAAACTGCTGCTCCAACACTTTGTCTATTCTGTAGTTTACAGCTATTGGTGTCTTAAAGGTGTTTGAAGACATCACTGGAAATGATCAGAGTTCGATGCAATGGAGTTTATATTTTTAAGCAAAGAATTCACCCGAGCAAGCCTCCAGAGACCAACTAAATATTCTGCTCTGAACACTGTCTTATATAGCTTATGTCTCCATCTGAGGCTGGAGCTCCTCCTCTCTTTTTAAACTTTTCTTCTGTTGATCTGGAAACAAAAGTGTAGTCACAAGCAAGGACCACACCACCAAATATAAGCGTTCAACAGATTTATTGAAGGTAAACGTCATTGAGATGTGAGGCTTGGGCTACATGTAGCTCGTCCGGTTAGCCGAATGAGTTGTGGGGAAGCTTGGATAGGGAATCCCCTCAGGACCCTACGTAAAGGAGAGGAAGGAAGAGAGAGAAGGAGAAAAAACAGGGAGGGAGGGATACCGAATACGAGAGCGGAACAGGAGGAGCGGGTTAGGCGGGTATTTATGGATATGCAGGAAGTGGTAGGGTTGAGGAGTGGTCCTGCTCGCGGAATTACGATAATTATCTTGAAATATTTTACCTGGCCCACCCAGGTTTCATTTTTCTAATGGTGTTTCGGGAAGTCCCAAGCGTTCCTGCTCAGGCTTGGCCAGGCATGTTTGGACATGTTCAGGCATGTTCTCCTGATACCAATCTTCCCAGGGGTCAAAGTGTACTTTTAAAAATGTTTAGTTCTCTTCAAATTATGCGAGTCAAACAAGTTACTTGGATCAGTTAAATCATACAACATTAACACTTATTCTAATAAGCTGATTTCATAGAAGTGTGCATAAAACATTTAATACATTTGATAGTGCTGGCTTATTGTGATGAATCAAACTCCAACGTTTCCCATGCTCTTTGATGAACCCAGTTGCGTACTACCTGGCTTCGCTGTGGCCACATTTGTTCTAAAGAAGTAGGTGGTCTGCGGCAATTAACCTTTATCCAGTCAGTTTGGTTGGAGTTATGTTGCAGCAAGGCGAACATTATGGGCTCCGCCCACTATACCCATAGAGTGCCGCAGAGGGCAGAGCCTGTGTGAACGAAGAACGAAGGTTACAATATTGAAACCCCAGTTCTATAAGCACATGCTGAGTCCTCTACCAAGGGGTCCCTGTCAGTCCTCTGAAGCTTGCTGAAGAGGGTGTAGGATGTCCAGCAGTGATGTGTACTTGTGCTGCTGTATACAACATGTTACCCATCATTAAATGGTTTTATCAGAAGAGTAAAATGAAAATAAATCTCATGAAATGAATGAACTAAATAAATTATTGAAATATGATGCCTTTAATTTGGCCTTGGAAACAGTTTTTAGAGTGTATACAGCTAATCCACTTTACCAGCAAGGATGAAATGGAAACCATGATCCAAAAAGTTAAAGTTGTCAATGACAAAATGAATATGACCAGAGAAAGTGAAGGGGAGGGACGGTCTCTGCTCGAGAAAAAACAGCAGCAGTAGAGAACTCGGCCTCCTTGTGCCACCTTCCTCAGTATATTCTGTATATACAAGTTATCCACTTTAATCTTTACATTATTCCAAGTTTAGCTGGATCTTGTAAAGCTTAATATTGAAATAGTGATATGTGCGCTGCATAATATCTCTGTGTTTATACAAAGTTCACTGTAGCAAAACTTTTACATGTTATTCAATTCACCACCACCATGACCAAGTACATTTTTCTGTCTTATTTCAGCCACCATGCAGTGTTTCTCTACAGCATGTTGGTCTCACATGAGCCAGGCTGCAGTATCTTAAGAGTAACAATGAGCTTAATAGATTTTCTAAACCAGGGGTAGAAAAAGGCATAGATCACAGGGTTAAGACAGGAGTTGAAATAGAACAGACATGTTACAAAGGTAGCAGTTGAGGCATTAAACAGGGTGTCCTGGCCTGTGAGTGAAACACAAAAATATGGGCAGAGGCACACTAGAAAGAAGAAAATAACAACACCAAGAGCCCTGGCTGCTTTCAATTCAGATTTTTTAGCAGTTACACTGACTGAACACTTGAGAGTGAAAGCTGCAGTATGAGACCGCATGGCACGAGCATGAGACACGGCCACCACAAATACTTTCATATACAGAACTATGATGACAGTGACAGGACCGATAAAGGACAAAAAAATATCTGCAAGTCCAGCAATGTAGTTAATGACAATGACACACTCTCCAAAGCAGGAATTATACCTGCCTGGTTGTTCCAGATTATCCTTCAGCAGCAGAGTCTGAAGGAAAGCAGAACATATCCAACACAGACAAACACAGATCTTAACTCTTTTTTGTGTGACTTTGTTGGGATAATGTAGAGGATCACAAATAGCCACATATCGGTCAACTGATATGAGCACCATGGTTTCTATAGAAGCGAAGGTAATAATAAAGTCCAGAACATAATACAAAATACACATGAGGTCACCGAGAAACCAGCAGCCATCTATGAGCACAATTTGAAAGAACATGAGGAAGCCCACGAAGAAATCTGACACAGCTAGAGAGAGGAGGAGGAGGTTGGTGGGTGTGTGGAGCTGCCTGAAGAGATAAGAGGACAATATGCTTATCATTATTGGCAGCAGCAATTGTCAGGTCAAGAAACAAAAGCAATGTATGAAACAGAAAAGCATAATTCCCTTAACAGTCTGAGTTCTGATATTTTGTTATGTTCTATACCATTAATCATTTCTTGTACAGTTACCAGTTTTATAAATTGATTAAACACATGAATACTTGAAGTGTGAGATGGAGATGATGACGAGCAGGTTGAGAGTCACAGTGAGCAGAGAGATGGAGGACAGTAAAATGTAAGTGAGTATAGATACAGAGTGAGGACGCATGGTCTTCCTGCAGGAGGAGTTGAGGAGTTCTGGAAAGCAAGGTTCGGCTTCATCAAGGCTTTTCATTGTCAGAAAGAGGAGACAAGATGCTGCTGTGCTCGACATACAACTGATTCATCTCTGTTCTTCCTCCACATCCCTCCTTGCTCTTTTACTCTGGTGACAACTTACTGAGTGGGAGTGACTAAACTTCTCCCTTACTGTTTCATCTATCTTCATTGGTCTATTCCCTGTATTTCACGTCCACCTTCTCTTTTTTACTTTTTTTTATAAACAATTGCAATTTCCATCATGCTTTGCAACGGGGAGAAAGGCACATCACAACACAGCCAAAGTTTCCTTTTTAGGACAGTTGTCTAGACGTTATGGTATTCACACTACATGACTCACCAAAACGACATGACATGGCCATAATCATGCTTAACGCATTTTCAAATATTAGCCTGTTTTAAACACTTAGCATGCTAGATATGTGAAATTAGTCTGCAATGCCCTGGCGAGCCTCCCGGCTCACTTCTTTAAACAGTTCACGCTTTGCAATGAAGCACTGTGTGCAAGTGCTGAGCCAACACAGATTCACCTCTTACCTTGGGTTTTTGTTGGGGAGCTCCAAAAACTGTGCACACGTTGAAAATCAGGGCTGAAGTGATGTGGTGTGTAGTAGTTGAAAACCAGGTGTCACATGATGCTAAAGTGTGCATTGGTATCAGATGCTGAGGAATACTGACCAAGCGTCTGTATTTGAGAAATTGGGAGTGAGAACGGGTTTGCTCCCTCATTGCCCGTTTGTGTGATTCTCGTGTAACTTGGTTTTGCCAATGACTCTCCTCTCCAAGCCGAGTCTGGAGGTTTTGTTGAACCTTAAAGCCTGCCGGCAGTCTTCTTGTGTAGTGCCTTCTGTGATTCTGGCCTCTTGTTCTATGTCCCGAGATGCTACACCTATGTGAGCCAACAGAACCACATAATCTGCAAAGGGAAGAAAAGCAAGGTCAACAAAGTGGACACTCCCCAGTGAGCATTTTTCCGTTGAATAGACGTCTAAAAGATGTCTACGCCCGACGTTGAAAAGACGTTCAGAATTGGTTCAAAAGTGAAAGTTTGTAGACGTTGAAAAGACGTTGAAGCTTAGACCAGATTTAAACGTGATTTGCAATACTATAATTTTTCGTCCTCTACATTGTGCTAATACTAATATATCATGATTTAGAGGCTTACTAAGAAACCACATCCACATTTATCAGTTGAAAGCCAGTATTGGACATCACGTTGATATCTCGTCTAAACGTGAGCGTTGAATCAACGTCTACAAATAGTCGGCTAAAAACCTTTCACTTTTCACCGTGTTTTAACCGTGTATTCAACCTCACCGTGTTTTAACCGTGTATTCAACGCCAAAATGCTTACAGTGCTTCTGGGTATATAACACATCAACAGTTTCCACTTACAGGACAAAAGACCAAGTGACACAGCAACAGTTCATTTGTATTTATTAAAGCACAATATAACTACAAACAATGTTCTTTATAAAAAACCATAATCTCCTTTTCCTTCTTTAAATGTCGTTTTCAAAGCCACACAGGAGCCGGTTTCAGGAGATCTGCCATATTTTCAAGCTGGACATCTGTAAATAAAACAAGTATTAAAAAACATATTGACTTTTAGACCAGTTTCGAATGTCTCTACACCGGAGACCATAGACGTGTCTTCAACGGAACGATGCTGACCTGGATATTACACAATATTGTTTATATTGTTTGTATATTGCCATAATCCAAACAACAATGTTTTGACCATGATCGTATTAGTACAGCACATTAACTAACACACGTCTACTGTTTACTGTTCGTAACATGCTAACGCTACATGCTAACAAGCTAGCAGCCTCGCCCGCATGATGAGCAACATGATAGTAATGGTATGGTAATGATATTTCGGTTTGCAATACTGGAATAATGTAGTTCAAGTACTTACAGAGTATGTCGTTAGCGTGAAGCCTCGTTTATTCCATCAGTTCGTTCACTCCCTCATCACTCAGTAAGAGCTAGCTAGCTCAAACCTTGTCGTGTTTCCAGCCTCTAACTTAGAAAAAGGCAGAGTCCGTGCGCATGCGTATTCCAGCAGTAAACACTGAGTTGTATTTTAGTGAACATACAGACATAATGTGCTCTGCTCTCATTATGATGTCCTGGGAGCTTCTTGTTGACAGCACACAGTCTATAGTTCCATATTTACGACGTTTTATATGAGACATTGAATGCGGTGAAATAACGTCTGCGTATAGACCACATATGAACGGACAGCGGAATATGATTTTGGAGAAATACGTTTAAAGTAACCAAAATCGCGTCTCTTTCAACCTACAACTGAACAAACCATCAATATTTTAAAAGAAATTGGTGTTTTGTGACAGGTTGATATTGTTACCGTAATTTAGCCGGTTTAAAACACGTTGAAAAAAGGTCTAAGACATTCAGGCTCCATTTCAACGCTTTTTCAACCAGAAATCAACGTTGAAATCCGGGTTAGTGCTCACTGGGTCTCTTAACCCTGGCTGCACCTTGAGATCCTATCCATGAAGATCACGAACAGAATGGTTAACAAGACACAACCCGGGTGAAGCCCAACACCCACTGAAATCGTGTTTGACATTGTTTCAAGAATAAGTTTTGGGAATTCTTTTAAAACATCTCACTGATTTTGAAAGTCTCAGATCTTCAGGCAGGGACTTCCACAGTTGAGGGGCAATGATTGCAAAAGCTTACTTAGGGACTTAGGTACAGAGCCTTGCCTATGGATCTTAGGCTGTGCTCTGCTCATAGGGTTTTAGCAATTCAGCAATTTAACTGGGAGCTGAACCGGGAATTGCTTTAAAAGTGAAATCTTAAAATGTATTTTAAATCCTGCTAGTAATCTGTGCAGGGAGGCTAAAATGGGGCTTGGGTGATATTTTTACCTATTAGTTATAAGTCGAGTAGCTAAAGGCGTGAGATAGTTTAGGATTAACCCTCAATACGGTGCATGTTAATAATCTAACCGGGATGAAATAAAAGTCTTCTCAAGATCTGGTCAACAGTGGAGAGACCGGATTTTTTTAAATGCTCCTCAACGGATTTAAACATGATTGAATGGATTTTGTAATTTGTTTTCTAACAGAAAGATCAAATTTGACATTCAGGTTTCAAGCTGCAGGTTAAACATTTGTAGATAGGAACCAAGATTTCTTTCTTTCTTTTTTGATAATAGCAGTGGACTTCTTTTGGACATGCAACACTTGACAATACTGATAATAACTTAGGAGCATTGCCTAATATGGGACATATATTTGCATGTTATTTGCATAATAATGGTCGTGAATATTGTATCCATGTATGCTATGTCTCAGTGGCAGCATGTATAGATAAGTAAGAACAAGGAGTCAATGATGGAGACTTTGGGAAGCCCACAGGTCAGAGGTGCGACAGAAGAGGAGGTATCATCCATGACTAGTGAGAAACTTGTCCTTGATAAATAAGACTTAAAGGAGTCAAAAGCAGTGACCCTGATGCCAACCCACTTTTCAAGGTGATATAATAGAATAGAGTGATCAATAGTGCTAAATGCAGAGCTCAAATCTAGAATAATTAAATTGAACAATCACCAGTATCAGATTTGCGTAAAAGATCAGTTGTTACTTTAATGAGAGCAGTTTTAGTGCTGTGACATGATGGGAAACATTATTACAATTCTAAAACCTTTTCTAAGATTTTTGATAAGAAATTTAAAATCCAAAGGGTCAACGCTTCTTCATGCTTGAAGCAGGAAGGAATACAGCCAGTGGACAGAGAGTTATTTAGAATAGATTTTACTAACAAAGACCATGCTAATAACGATGTTGAAGTAAGAGGGATGGACTTCGGAGCGAAAGGTGGTTGAGGGAGGAAGGGATGAGGGTTGTGGGATGAAGCGATAGGGGTCATGGGATGAAGGGATGTAGGGTAGGGGATGAAGGGATGAGGGTCGTGGAATGAAGGGTAAGGGATGAAAAAGGATGAGGGTCGTAGGATGATGGGATGTAGGCAAAGGAGGAGGGGAAAGAGGGTCGTGAAATGATGGATGGAGGAGAGAAATGATGGACCGCTGACGTCCGATGACTAGTGGGAACTGGGGGAGTGGAGACTCTGGAGTGGGGGCCGTCTCTTTGAAAGCTCGGATTATGCAGAGTACTCAACGGAGGAAGGACAACGGAGAGGTACCGGTAGTCAGGGCGGGTGGGAAGGACTTTGGAGGCGCTGGTGACGTCAACCATAGGCTACCAGGCTCCTTGACCTGTGAGGCAGATGAGTGATGTAGCATGATCGATTGTTGTGTAGTGCATGGAGTGGTCCGGGCTGGGAATTAGGCTTTTGATGCTTGGGACGGTGGAGCCCAGGGGTAATGAGAGGTCTATGATGAGTCTCTCTTCCTTGAATATTTCCAAGTAGCTACGCCGAATGGACTGATTAAGAAAATTGGGAAAGGTGGGCGAGTGAGTTGACCGATCAATAATGCGTCGTGGACTACCTGGACCGGTGGTTTATCGACTGTGTTGGGCTCTGAGATGGCTGATTGCAAATTTTTAAATGTCTAGAAGGATTCTATCAACCTGCAAACCTGGGTGGAAGCCAAAGGTGAAACCTTGTCTGAGGAGCATTAACGTTAATTGGGGTATTGTGATACTTTCACGGGTTGTGCTTGGTTGGATTGTGGGGACAGGTTGGTGTGCCGTGGCGTATATGGAGGAATCAGCAGCTAGAGGTGTTGCATCCTGGCTCGTCATACAAACCATCCTACCGCCCTGGTAGAGGAACAGCCTTCGGTTGGCTGGGTGGTGGCTGGTTTAGGATTGATGCATGGTGGGGGGACTAGAGGCAGGCTGCAGTCAATGGTGGGCTTTGTTTACTAGGAGCTGAGGTAAAAGGCAAGGGGGCTGTGAGGTTGCATGTGGTGGCCAGATGGGGTGGTGCGCCCCGAAGCTCACAATTCGGGGAAGAGAAAACCCAACTATTTAACTTAGGGTCTAGTGTTCCCCAGTATGTTCCCTGATTGAACTGCTGCAAGTGACCAGCAGCTTCGAATGCAAATATAACATGATGTGTATAAAAAGAACAACAAGGCCAGGTCACGGATCAGCAAAAAGTAGTCGTCCAACTTGGGCCTGTAGTCTGGGAAGGCAGAGCAGATGATGTCATGGTACAGGGAGAAAGAGGACTCAGCCCTTCACAACCTAGCACCTTCATACCTTTCGGACCTCCTGCACCAACGCACTCCCACCCGCAACATCAGATCCACTGACGCCAATCTCCTTACCCCCCTACTCTGTCAATGTATCGGACCTTGGGGGACAGGGCCTCCTCCGTTGATACACCTCCCTCTGGAACTCTTTTCACCAGCACCTCAGAAATGATCCATCCCTTGTCACTTTCAAAACTGCACTTAAAACTCATCTATTTAAATCTGCTTCTAACCTGTGATGCTAGTTATGTATGTTTTTGTTCAGTTTATTACTGTTATAATGTAATCTCTCTGACTTTTTATATTGTTATTGCTTTTATTGTTTCTGTCTTTACCATGTAGAGTGCCTTTGAGTACCTTTTAAAGTGCTATACAATTAAAATATATTATTATTATCATATTTCTATAATTCAGGCAAACTCAAGCACAAAGATGAAATAGAGAAGGCGTATATCATTTTGGTAAATTCTTTGTATACATGTTGGCAAAGTGACAGAGAAACGGACCAGCAGTGAAAACAGAGATTGAGAGAAAACAGTTGTGTGCATTTGCTTTTACTTCAACACTGTTTAAAAACATTGTCAACATTTATTTTCAGATTTCTTCATGCTTTTCAAACATCTTAAATGCACATATTTAGATCAGGGAAATCATTTTTTTCCTCGGGGCATGTATATATTTAGTGTGTTATTTTCAGAGTCAAGGTACATTGGAGTGATTTTGTAAACTTGCATAAGAGAGAACAGATTTTATTCCTTCACACACTGTATGGGCTAACCAAACTGAGGAAAAGTAAGTACATCTGCTGAATACAGTTTCACAACTACCAGAAAGAGATAATCAATAAAAAGGTCGACCAATTAAAACATTTTTGCAGACCATTTAAAGAGAAAAGAGAGAGATGCATTAAAGTCACGCAGTTTAACTGAAGACCTGTTGGATCCAAGAAAACAGTATTTCTATATTAGTGCAAAGATTCTTCAACTTATTTGTTGTATGTTGGCCTTACAGGAGTCAGAAAACACATTTTCTAGAGTACATTATAACAGTAATAAACTGAACAAAAACATACATAACTAGCATCACAGGTTAGAAGCAGATTTAAATAGATGAGTATATATGAATATATGTTGGCCTTACAGGAGTCAGGCAACACAATTTCTAGAGTAGAGTAGTAGTAGATTTCAGTGTTGCATTGAAACAGTATACAATGTAAAGACACATGTATGATCTTCATGTAATAGTGTTCATACAGAGGTCACTGTACCAAGACTTTTACATCTGTTACTAAATTCTCACCACCATGACCAAGTACATTTTTCTGTCTTATTACAGCCACCATGCAGTGTTTCTCTACAGCATGTTGGTCTCACATGAGCCAGGCTGCAGTATCTTAAGAGTAACAATGAGCCTGATGCATTTTCTAAACCAGGGGTAGAAAAAGGCATAGATCACAGGGTTAAGACAGGAGTTGAAGTAGAACAGACATATTACAAAGGCAGCAGTTGAGGCATTGATTAAGGTGTCCTGACCTGTGAGTGCAACACAATAATATGGGCAGAGGCACACTAGAAACACAACAATAACAACACCAAGAGTCCTGGCTGCTTTCAATTCAGATTTTTTAGCAGTTACACTGACTGAAAACTTGAGAGTGAAAGCTGCAGTATGAGACCGCATGGCACGAGCATGAGACACAGCCACCACAAATACTCTCATATACAGAACTATGATGACAGTGACAGGACCAATAAAGGACAAAAGAATATCTGCAAGTCCAGCAATGTAGTTAATGACATAGACGCACTCTCCAAAGCAGGAATTATACCTGCCTGGTTGTTCCAGATTATCCTTCAGCAGCAGAGTCTGAATGACAGCAGAACATAACCAACACAGACAAACACAGATCTTAACTCTTTTTTGTGTGACTTTGTTGGGATAATGTAGAGGATCACAAATAGCCACATATCGGTCAACTGATATGAACACCATGGTTCCTATTGAGGCAGAGGTAATAATATAGTCCAGAACATAATACAGAATACACATGAGGTCACCAAGCAACCAGCAGCCATCTATGAGCACAATTTGAAAGAACATGAGGAAGCCCACGAAGAAATCTGACACAGCTAGAGAGAGGAGGAGGAGGTTGGTGGGTGTGTGGAGCTGCCTGAAGAGATAAGAGAACAACATGCTTATCATTATTGGTAGTCAATCTATGTTATATTAAGAGATAAAATCATTGACTGAATCAGAAAAACATTTCCTTTAGAGTCTGAGATCTGATATTTTGTTTTGTTCTATACCATTAACCATTTCTTGTACAGTTACCACTTTTATAAATTGATAAAACATGAATACTTGAAATGGGAGATGGAGATGATGACGAGCAGGTTGAGAGTCACAGTGATCAGAGAGATGGAGGACAGTAAAATGTAAGTGAGTATAGATACAGAGTGAGGACGCATGGTCTTCCTGCAGGAGGAGTTGAGGAGTTCTGGAAAGCAAAGTTCGACTTCTTCAAGGCTTTTCATTGTCAGAAAGAGGAGACAAGATGCTGCTGTGCTCGACATACAACTGAATAATCTCTGTTCTTCCTCCACATCCCTCCTTGCTCTTTTACTCTGGTGACAACTTACTCTTAGTGGGAGTGACTAAACTTCACCCTTACTGTTTCATCTACCTTCATTGGGCTTTTCCCTGTATTTCACCTCCCCCTTCTCTTTTTAACTATTTTTTCGGAACAATTACAAGTTCCATCATGCTTTGCAACGGGGAACAGCAAGGCACATCACAACACAGCCAAAGTTTCCTTTTTAGGACAGTTGTGACCAGGACAAGAAGAAGGGAGAGTACAGCTTGGTTACCATTATGCCATGAACCTGGATAAGATAAAGAAGTCTTTGTGGTTTTCACACTAAACAAATTCACCGAACAACGTGAGATGGCGGTAGTCAATGTGTTCAATTATTAGCTTAAACAGATAATGACAATGAGGCTCAGTCAAGGTGTTATGTTTATTTGTGTAGACATCCAACACCCGAGGTTCATAACAACTGTTTTGTCCGTGTTGCAAAATCAACAAATACAAAGTTCCTTTTGTCACAGGCGACCCCTTTGTCAGGTTTCTCTTTAATTAACCTGTGTATTGCACTTGCATTGGTTGTAGCCAACTGACTGCCTCAAGCACCTTGTGCAAGTGCTGAGCCAACACAGATTTACCTCTTACCTTGTGTTTTTCTTGGGGAGCTCCAAAAGCTGTTCGCAAGTTGAAAATCAGAGCTTATGTCGTGTGGTGTGACCTAGGCAGTGGTTGAAAAATAGTTGTCACATACAAACAGAAGTGTGCATTGGAATCAGATGCTGAGGAACACTGACCAAGCGTCTGTATTTGAGAAATGGGGAGTGAGAGCAGGTTTGCTCCCTCATTGTGTGTTTCTGTGACTCACCTGTAATTCAATGACGAGTCTGGAAGTTCTGTCCAGCCTGACAGCCTGCTGGCAGTCTTTCTGTGTGGTGCCTTCAGTGCCTCTGACCTGTTCTATGTCCTGAGCTGTTCCTCTTATCCGAGCCAACAGAACCACGTCATCTGCAAATAGAAGAAAAGCAATTATTGGGTTCACCAAGTGGACACTCATCTCCCTCCGGCTGCACCTTGAGATCCTATCCATGAAAATCCCAAACAGAATTGATAACATGGGACAACCCTGATTGCCCAGCATCCATGGAAAATGTGTTAGACTTTGTTCCAAGAATGTGGACACAGATTTCACTCTGGTTATAATACAATTATACAATAATAACAATACATGTCACTGATTCTGCAAGTCTCAGGTCTTCAAGCTGGAACTTCCAGAGCTGAGGGGAAGTGAATGCAAAATCCCGGTCACCTTTTGATTTGTGCTTACTTTGGGTAAGGAAGAGATGGGGAACAAGATGAGGAGACTGAGAGAAAAAGAAAGAGAGAAGGTGATGGAGATGAAATGGGAAGAGCAGGTACTGCGACTACCCAAGCTCAAGTCTGGCCAGCCGAATTTCCCCGCAGGATCCCCCATTCGTCACAGGAAAAGGGGCCACACGGTCCCGGGTTCACCACCACTTTCGCCATATCTTAGCCAGATCTGGAATACCCCCCAAGTCTACCCAGACCAATCTTTTCCGCATCGGCCTTTCCTCAACCGCTTCGAGCCAAGGAATTCCCGCCCACATCATTATGATTCTTGGTCACTGGTCTTCCCCCGCGTACCTCTCCTACATCAGAAATGCCCACCAGCATCCGAGTTCGTCATTTTTGCGTATCTTTTTGGGGACTCTGTACAAACAGAGCTTCCAAAGAGACGGCCCCCACTCTACAGTCTCCATTCCCCCAGTTCCCGCCAGCAATCGGACACCAACGGTCCCCCATTGCTCGCCCAACCTTCGTTCTACGACCTTCTCTACCCTCCTCGTTTCTTCTCCCCTACACTCTTACATCCCTTCATCCCTCTACCCTTATCCCTACCTCCCCCTACCCCTTCATCCCTCTACCCCTATCCCTACCCTTCATCCCTCTACCTTGACCCCTTCCGCTTCCTAATTCTAACAATCACTCATCACGCAATAAATCTCATATTATTATTTTTATTATAAAATAAAATCTCATATTGTTGGCGTGGTCCTTGTTAGTGAGTACACCTTGGCAGAAAGACGAGAGACCGAAAGGGACAATCGGTGAAAACAAAGGGTGAGATGGAACATTGTGAATTAGCTTATACCTCTACAAACATCTTAACATGCACAAATTCAGATCAGGGAAATCAAATTGTTTTCAGGGTGTTATGCCCCCGAAGCCCCCTCATAAACTCAGTTTTTGGACCTCTGTATTTCAGTAAAACCCTGCGTACAGCCATGGTTGTGCTTAGAGCTCAGCCCACCAAACTACAGCTGGTACCACTCCACCTCCTGCACTAGCTCTGGTTTCCTTCCCCATCGGGAATTTCCTGAATTTGTCGGGAATTTGCGAAAACTGTCCGTGAGTGGAAAATCAGGGCTGAAGCATTGTGATGTGAACTGGGTAGTAGTTAAAAGCCAGGTGCTTCTCATACAGAAGCTAATGGTGCATTGGTATCAGATGCTGAGGAACACTGACAAAGCGTCTGTATTTGACAAATTAGAGTGAGAACAGGTTTGCTCCCTCATTGCCTGCTTCTGTGACTCACCTGTAACTCAGTTTTGCCAAGGACTACGCCCAACAAGCTGAGTATGGAGGTTCTGTATGTCCTTAAAGCCTGCCGGCAGTCTTCCTGTGAGGTGCTTTTTTTGCTTCTGGCCTGTTCTCTGTCCTGAGCTGTTCCTCCTATCTGAGCCAACAGGACCACATCATCTGCAAGGAGAAGAAAAGCAAGTCTTTGGTCTAAAGTCCCATTTTATATATTTAGATATATATATATATATACATCGCTGGTGGGGGGTCATGTAACACAATTTCTCTCCCCACTAATTGGTTTTGGATGGCAATTAATATGACGCAACCTCCATGCGAACACACAAGCGCAGTGGCAGTGGGTAGGGAGAGGGTGTAGGGGTTGGTTTGAGAAAAGCCTCCAGATGAACTGTATGAGGTCACGTTAGACCATTATGCAATGTATGAGGTCACATTACATCTTAATGCAATGTAAGCAATCACGATAGACCTCGATGCAATGTATTTGATCACTTTAGACTTTGATGTCATGTATGAGGTAATGTTGGACCTTGATGCATTGTATGAGGTAATATTGGACCTTGATGCATTGTATGAGGTAATATTGGACCTTGATGCATTGTATGAGGTAATGTTGGACGTCGATGCAATGTATGAGGCAGTGGTGGGCCGTCAGGGCCTGCAAGTCCTTCTCTGCTGGCCGAAACAGAATCACAAAGTTATAGCTATTTTATAATTTAATATTTTTCTGAAATACACTACATGTATTATAATTTATAAAAAATATGTTTCCCATTATCTTATTTTCCCATTGCACAGCTACTGTCTTCCTCAGTTGCTCTGCTTCCAGTGCAGCTTGTTTTAAGTAGAGCTTTTATCCAATCAGATTTCACCTCTGTTTCTCTAGGTAAGAAGAGAGGTCCGAGGCCTGCAGACTCACAAGTGCATCCATGTGCAGTTTAAGTGAATGGGGACGATATTGTTGATTGTCATAGTGTTCAACCAATCAGATCTTTAGTTTGACATGTTGGGCGTATTCTTTGATGTGTCAGAGCCTGCTAGCTGGCCTACAACTACGTCAGCATTACGTGCAGCTCAGTTTCCATGTGCAGCTCTGCAGTGAGGTACAGCGTGTGCTGTGATTGGTCGCGTGATGCAGCTCAGCCAATCAAATATGGGCATTCTGACAAGTTTCCTGACTCGAGTGAGATGTACACACACCATGACACAGGGGGCTGAGACGAGGAAAGAAATAGCAGAGCAGTGTGTGTCTAATGTTAGTTGTCAAAGTAAAATCATAAGATGGACTCCAAAATAGAAGAATGGGTTGTGGCTTGTCTTTCAGGGGTGATGGTGGATCCTGTGGCCAGACCTGTTGAGAACCACCCTCCTACATGAGCGAAATGATGCAATGTATGAGGTTGTGTTTAACCATGATGCAAAGTGTGAGCACCACATACTAGAATACAATGAAAAGGAGTAATTGGCAGAAGTCTATGAATAGTAGTAATTAGCAAAATATGGCTGGCCCTTCTTTGTAGAGTTTGCATGTTTGCCCTGTCCCCCTGCATGGGGTGGAAGAAAAGTGTTGCTGCCTCAGCTAAGAGTGTGTGAACTAACCGCCCTGTCGTTGCCCAATTCAATCCCTATTTAATCCCTTTCAAAGAAACACCTGTCAGGATGGGTTTGTGAGTGCATTTCCCAAGTAGAAAGGCAGTGGGTAGGGAAAGGGTGTGTAGAGGGTGGTTTGAAAAAGTTCCCGCGATGTACTACATGAGGTCACGTGAGACCATGATGCACTGTATGAGGTCACATTAGTCCTTAATGCAAGGTAAGCAATCACATTAGACCATGTTGCAACATATGAGGTAATGTTAGACCTTGATGCAATGTATGAGGTTACGTTAGGGACAGGAGGCTAAGCTATATTTACTTTCCCTAATTTACGAGTTGGAATGTTATGATGAATGCACGGCCCCCATTAGACGCACTGTTTGTGCTTTGAGGATGGTGTGGCCGGTGAAGCCTTATCTAAGAACACCTGCATTTTACTATGAAACTGTCTTACACTGTGTTTTAATGAATGTTCTTAATTGTTTTTAAATCTCCTTTCCTTTTGACTTATGTTTTGATGCTTTTAATGGTTTTATGTGTAGCACTTTGAATTACCTTGTTGTTGAAATGTGCTATACAAATAAACTTGCCTTGCCTTGTGTTCTGCGCACACAGCAGCTTGGGAGTGTTGGCGGCCTTGTTCGGTGGGGTGACTGAGGACATATGTATGGCTGTACGGTAGACATCTTGTATGGTCATACAGATATCTCTTGGACATATTGGACTTATTTTCAGGGTCTGTCTTTGCTGGAACCACACAGGACGGGGGAGTAGGGGTGGATGTGAGGCACCTGACCCCTCCCTCTGTGGTGGATACAACTACATCTTCTGTCGGAAAGCAGAAGTTTAAACTGGACCAGTTGATGAAGTCTAAACTGCTGCTCCAACACTTTGTCTATTCTGTAGTTTACAGCTATTTGTGTCTTAAAGGTGTTTGAAGACATCACTGGAAATGATCAGAGTTCGATGCAATGGAGTTTATATTTTTAAGCAAAGAATTCACCCGAGCAAGCCTCCAGAGACCAACTAAATATTCTGCTCTGAACACTGTCTTATATAGCTTATGTCTCCATCTGAGGCTGGAGCTCCTCCTCTCTTTTTAAACTTTTCTTCTGTTGATCTGGAAACAAAAGTGTAGTCACAAGCAAGGACCACACCATCAAATATAAGCGTTCAACAGATTTATTGAAGGTAAACGTCATTGAGATGTGAGGCTTGGGCTACATGTAGCTCGTCCGATTAGCCGAATGAGTTGTGGGGAAGCTTGGATAGGGAATCCCCTCAGGACCCTACGTAAAGGAGAGGAAGGAAGAGAGAGAAGGAGAAAAAACAGGGAGGGAGGGATACCGAATACGAGAGCGGAACAGGAGGAGCGGGTTAGGCGGGTATTTATGGATATGCAGGAAGTGGTAGGGTTGAGGAGTGGTCCTGCTCGCGGAATTACGATAATTATCTTGAAATATTTTACCTGGCCCACCCAGGTTTCATTTTTCAAATGGTGTTTCGGGAAGTCCCAAGCGTTCCTGCTCAGGCTTGGCCAGGCATGTTTGGACATGTTCAGGCATGTTCTCCTGATACCAATCTTCCCAGGGGTCAAAGTGTACTTTTAAAAATGTTTAGTTCTCTTCAAATTATGCGAGTCAAACAAGTTACTTGGATCAGTTAAATCATACAACATTAACACTTATTCTAATATGCTGATTTCATAGAAGTGTGCATAAAACATTTAATACATTTGATAGTGCTGGCTTATTGTGATGAATCAAACTCCAACGTTTCCCATGCTCTTTGATGAACCCAGTTGCGTACTACCTGGCTTCGCTGTGGCCACATTTGTTCTAAAGAAGTAGGTGGTCTGCGGCAATTAACCTTTATCCAGTCAGTTTGGTTGGAGTTATGTTGCAGCAAGGCCAACATTATGGGCTCCGCCCACTATACCCATAGAGTGCCGCAGAGGGCAGAGCCTGTGTGAACGAAGAACGAAGGTTACAATATTGAAACCCCAGTTCTATAAGCACATGCTGAGTCCTCTACCAAGGGGTCCCTGTCAGTCCTCTGAAGCTTGCTGAAGAGGGTGTAGGATGTCCAGCAGTGATGTGTACTTGCGCTGCTGTATACAACATGTCACCCATCATTAAATGGTTTTATCAGAAGAGTGAAATGAAAATAAATCTTATGAAATGAATGAACTAAATAAATGATTGAAATATGATGCCTTTAATTTGGCCTTGGAAACAGTTTTTAGAGTGTATACAGCTAATCCACTTTACCAGCAAGGATGAAATGGAAACCATGATCCAAAAAGTTAAAGTTGTCAATGACAAAATGAATATGACCAGAGAAAGTGAAGGGGAGGGACGGTCTCTGCTCGAGAAAAAACAGCAGCTGTAGAGAACTCGGCCTCCTTGTGCCACCTTCCTCAGTATATTCTGTATATACAAGTTATCCACTTTAATCTTTACATTATTCCAAGTTTAGCTGGATCTTGTAAAGCTTAATATTGAACTAGTGATATGTGCGCTGCATAATATCTCTGTGTTTATACAAAGTTCACTGTCGCAAAACTTTTACATGTTATTCAATTCACCACCACCATGACCAAGTACATTTTTCTGTCTTATTTCAGCCACCATGCAGTGTTTCTCTACAGCATGTTGGTCTCACATGAGCCAGGCTGCAGTATCTTAAGAGTAACAATGAGCCTGATGCATTTTCTAAACCAGGGGTAGAAAAAGGCATAGATCACAGGGTTAAGACAGGAGTTGAAGTAGAACAGACATATTACAAAGGTAGCAGATGAGGTATTGATTAAGGTGCCCTGGCCTGTGAGTGAAATACAATAATATGGGCAGAGGCACACTAGAAAGACGACAATAACAACACCAAGAGTCCTGGCTGCTTTCAATTCAGACTTTTTAGCAGTTACACTGACTGAACACTTGAGAGTGAAAGCTGCAGTATGAGACCGCATGGCACGAGCATGAGACACAGCCACCACAAATACTCTCATATACAGAACTATGATGACAGTGACAGGACCAATAAAGGACAAAAGAATATCTGCAAGTCCAGCAATGTAGTTAATGACAATGACACACTCTCCAAAGCAGGAATTATACCTGCCTGGTTGTTCCAGATTACCCTTCAGCAGCAGATTCTGAATGACAGCAGAACATATCCAACACAGACAAACACAGATCTTAACTCTTTTTTGTGTGACTTTGTTGGGATAATGTAGAGGCTCACAAATAGCCACATATCGGTCAACTGATATGAGCACCATGGTTCCTACTGATGCAGAGGTAATGATGTATGCTAGATACTGATACAGAATACACATGAAGTCACCGAGCAACCAGCAGCCGTCTATGAGCCCAATTTGAAAGAACATGAGGAAGCCCACGAAGAAATCTGACACAGCCAGAGAGAGGAGGAGGAGGTTGGTGGGTGTGTGGAGCTGCCTGAAGAAATAAGAGAACAACATGCTTATCATTATTGGTAGTCAATCTATGTTATATTAAGAGATAAAATCATTGACTGAATCAGAAAAACATTTCCTTTAGAGTCTGAGATCTGATATTTTGTTTTGTTCTATACCATTAACCATTTCTTGTACAGTTACCACTTTTATAAATTGATAAAACATGAATACTTGAAGTGTGAGATGGAGATGATGACGAGCAGGTTGAGAGTCACAGTGATCAGAGAGATGGAGGACAGTAAAATGTAAGTGAGCATAGATACAGAGTGAGGACGCATGGTCTTCCTGCAGGAGGAGTTGAGGAGTTCTGGAAAGCAAAGTTCGACTTCTTCAAGGCTTTTCATTGTCAGAAAGAGGAGACAAGATGCTGCTGTGCTCGTCATACAACTGATTCATCTCTGTTCTTCCTCCACATCCCTCCTTGCTCTTTTACTCTGGTGACAACTTTCTCTTCGTGGGAGTGACTAAACTTCTCCCTTACTGTTTCATCTACCTTCATTGGGCTTTTCCCTGTATTTCACCTCCCCCTTCTCTTTTTAACTTTTTTTTCGAAACAATTACAAGTTCCATCATGCTTTGCAACGGGGAACAGCAAGGCACATCACAACACAGCCAAAGTTGCCTTTTTAGGACAGTTGTGACCAGGACAAGAAGAAGGGAGAGTACAGCTTGGTTACCATTATGCCATGAACCTGGATAAGATAAAGAAGTCGTTGTAGTTTTAACACTAAACAAATTAACCGAACAACGTGAGATGGCCATAGTCAATGTGTTCAATTATTAGCTTAAACAGATATTGACAATGAGGATCAGTCAAGGTGTTATGTGTTATGTTTATTTGTGTAGACATCCAACACCCGAGGTTCATAACAACTGTTGTCCGTGTTGCAAAATCAACAAATACAAAGTTCCTTTTGTCACAGGCGACCCCTTTGTCAGGTTTCTCTTTAATTAACCCGTGTATTGCACTTGCATTGGTTGTAGCCAACCGACTGCCTCAAGCACCTTGTGCAAGTGCTGAGCCAACACAGATTTACCTCTTACCTTGGGTTTTTCTTGGGGAGCTCCAGTGGCGGCTGGTGGAAAATTTTCTAGGGAGGGCCATCCTATCAATTTCAGCAAACATCCCACTGTGATTTCGTGCAAATATTTAACATTTATTCCAACATGAAAAAAAGCAGTAAATAACACTTATATTATATTGTATTATATTATATAACATGTTTATTTATTGAGATGCCCCTATGGACCTTGTTATAGGAGGTAAAGATCAGGAGACGTAAACATGAAGTGTAATTATGAATACTGATGTTAAATTAAGCTATGATGAGTTTTCACTGTTCATTTAGGGGGGAAAAAAGTGTCCCGGGAGTTACTGTCAGACCGGCCCACTCAATACACGGCGCGCTGCCCACTCAATACACGGCGCGCTGCTCACTCAATACACGGCATGTATTTCGCCGGTCTACGGCGGCCATTCGCACCTCCGCCGGCGTCGCCCCGACAGACGCCCGGAACGACCGCACGGCGCAGACCGCGGTTATGGAGAAACGTTTTTAAAAGCACCGTAGTGTCCAGCCGTGCTGTGGCGTCCTCGGATCGCGAGGAGTAGTATAATGTCAGTTTATACTGTTGATACAGTTTTCACTGATTATTGACTTTCGGTATTAGAGTAAATTGAACGTGTTCTGTGAAGCATATAATATAGTCCCGTCGGCCTACCGGGGATTCCCCCGGTATCCCCGATGGCCAGTCCGCCCCTGCCTGTGGATACGTATGGTATGTCGAAGTAATCAGCGTACTTTTAGGAAGAAAGGAAGTTGATTGACTGACTTGTACGAAGTAGTGAAGCTTCGCATGTAGTCTGCTGTCTGATTGTGAGGTCAGGCTGATCTGATATCAGCTCTTTGGCTGCAGAATCTCCTCAAAGTTCTCCTCTCAAACGGGTCTTGGAGGAGGAGTGGTCGCGCTGGCACGGGCGCCTGTAGAGACTTCTCCTGACGAGAACGCGCAGCTCCGGGGCTTGATCGTTCTTGCCCACAGCTGAATCTATTTGAGGGCGCTGATTGGCTAAATTGTATGTCACTCATTTATATCTTGAATCAGCAATTGGCTAAACGGCTTCATAGACCCGTCTCTTTTGGGCAAAAACGATCAAGCCCCCCTCGCTGCGCGCTCTCAGAGTGTCGTGCACACAGGCAGAGAGCACGAGCAGACGAGCACACAGGGGGAGAGGACGAGCAGGAAAAGCATATATTTTGCGCAGATATCATATTGTACACACATTACTGGGTACATTCCATAGTTAAAAAACACAAATATTGACAATTTGTATAATTTATAATTATTATAATTTTTTTTTTTTTTTTTTTCCCCCATGTGGCTCATGGTGGGGCAATGCCCCATTGCCCTCTCTTGACCAGCCGCCACTGGGGAGCTCCAAAAACTGTTCGCAAGTTGAAAATCAGAGCTTATGTCGTGTGGTGTGACCTAGGCAGTGGTTGAAAAATAGTTGTCACATACAAACAGAAGTGTGCATTGGAATCAGATGCTGAGGAACACTGACCAAGCGTCTGTATTTGAGAAATGGGGAGTGAGAGCAGGTTTGCTCCCTCATTGTGTGTTTCTGTGACGCACCTGTAACTCAATGACGAGTCTGGAAGTTCTGTCCAGCCTGACAGCCTGCTGGCAGTCTTCCTGTGTGGTGCCTTCAGTGCCTCTGACCTGTTATGTCCTGAGCTGTTCCTCTTATCCGAGCCAACAGAACCACGTCATCTGCAAAGAGAAGAAAAGCAATTATTGGGTTCACCAAGTGGACACTCTTCTCCCTCCGGCTGCACCTTGAGATCCTATCCATGAAAATCCCAAACAGAATTGATAACATGGGACAACCCTGATTGCCCAGCATCCATGGAAAAATGTGTTAGACTTTGTTCCAAGAATGTGGACACAGATTTCACTCTGGTTATAATACAATTATACAATAATAACAATACATGTCACTGATTCTGCAAGTCTCAGGTCTTCAAGCTGGAACTTCCAGAGCTGAGGGGAAGTGAATGCAAAATCCCGGTCACCTTTTGATTTGTGCTTACTTTGGGTAAGGAAGAGATGGGGAACAAGATGAGGAGACTGAGAGAAAAAGAAAGAGAGAAGGTGATGGAGATGAAATGGGAAGAGCAGGTACTGCGACTACCCAAGCTCAAGTCTGGCCAGCCGAATTTCCCCGCAGGATCCCCCATTCGTCACAGGAAAAGGGGCCACACGGTCCCGGGTTCACCACCACTTTCGCCATATCTTAGCCAGATCTGGAATACCCCCCAAGTCTACCCAGACCAATCTTTTCCGCATCGGCCTTTCCTCAACCGCTTCGAGCCAAGGAATTCCCGCCCACATCATTATGATTCTTGGTCACTGGTCTTCTCCTGGACCTCTCCTACATCAGAAATGCCCACCGGCATCCGAGTTCGTCATTTTTGCGGATCTTTTTGGGGACTCTGCACAACCAGAGCTTCCAAAGAGACGGCCCCCACTCTACAGTCTCCATTCCCCCAGTTCCCGCCAGCAATCGGACACCAACGGTCCCCCATTGCTCGCCCAACCTTCGTTCTACGACCTTCTCTACCCTCCTCGTTTCTTCTCCCCTACATCCCTTCATCCCTCTACCCCTATCCCTACCTCCCCCTACCCCTTCATCCCTCTACCTCGACCCCTTCATCCCTCTACCCCTATCCCTACCATTCATCCCTCTACCTTGACCCTTTAATCCATCTACCCCTATCCCTACCCTACTCTCCCCTACCCATTTATACCTCTACCTCGACCCCTTCATCCCTCTACCCCTATCTCTACCATTCATCCCTCTACCTTGACCCTTTAATCCCTCTACCCCTATCCCTACCCTACTCTCCCCTACCCCTTCATACCTCTACCTCGACCTCTTCATCCCTCTACCCCTATCCCTACCCTTCATCCCTCTACCTTGACCCCTTCCGCTTCCTAATTCTAACAATCACTCATCACGCAATGAATCTCATATTATTATTATTATTATTAAATAAAATCTCATGTTGTTGGCGTGGTCCTTGTTAGTGAGTACACGTTGGCAGAAAGGCAAGAGACCGAAAGGGACAATCTGTGAAAACAAAGGGTGAGATGGAACAGTGTGAATTAGCTTATACCTCTTCAAACATCTTAACATGCACAAATTCAGATCAGGGAAATCAAATTGTTTTCAGGGTGTTATGCCCCCGAAGCCCCCTCGTAAACTCAGTTTTTGGACCTCTGTATTCAGTAAAACCCTGCGTACAGCCATGGTTGTGCTTAGAGCTGAGCCCACCAAACTATAGCTGGTACCACTCCACCTCCTGCACTAGCTCTGGTTTCCTTCCCCATCAGAGAGGTGACGTTAGAATCAGTAGTCTAAAATGTGCAACAAATCTACTTTACCGTTCAGGATGTAGTGGTAACCATAATCAAGATTCCTAAAGTTGTTATTCAGTTGATGACAAAAAGAACAATGATAGACGGAATATGCCAAGTGAGAGATGGAGGGAAGTGATGAAGACTGAGATGAAGATTACTGCATGTAGGAAAGTAGAGGCGAGGGGTTGTAGTCTCTGCTGGATAGAAGAGATAGCAGTAGCGGGAGGGATGAATCAGCTGTTTATCAGAGAGAACTCAGCAGCTTCTCACAACCACTCTCAGGAAATGGAGGCACCAGAAGGAGCTGACTTCTGTTTTCCACTCCTCCTCAACAACTCCTGCAGGAAACCAGTGCCGCCTCAGTCCGACGGCATGCTCGTTCTGCTGTCTTTCATCTCTCTGCTCACCGCAGCTCTCAACCTGCTGGTCATCATCTCTATCTCCCACTTCAGGCAGAGATTAACCCTCAGCATCAATCAATGCATGTTCTGACAATTTACATGAATTTCATGTCTACCTTCAAATGTTCTAGTTAATAATATATCTCTTTGTTTTAACGATCCTAACTTGAAAATATTATGTGTTCAAATACGCAATGTTGCAGTCCAAAATACATTCATTGATGTTACTAACAAGCTAACATTGACAATCATGAATAATAATATTCTTCCTCTCCAGGCAGCTCCACAGCCCCACCAACCTCCTCATCCTCTCCCTGGCTCTCTCAGATTTGCTCGTGGGCCTCCTGCTGATGCCGGTTGAAATCCTTTTAACAGAGGCTTGCTGGTTCCTGGGTGACCTCATGTGTGCTCTGTATTATGTTGTTGATTTTATCATTACTTCTTCTTCGGTTGGAAATATGGTGCTCATATCAATTGATCGTTATTTGGCTATTTGTGACCCTCTACGTTATAACACCAGAGTTACTCTGGACAAAACGAAAATCTGTGTTTGTCTGTGTTGGATTTACTCTGTTCTCTACAATAGCCTCATTTTGATGGACTTTCTGAGACATCCTGATTCACATAATTCCTGTTACGGCGAGTGTGTAGTTGTTCTTAACCACATCACAGGATCTGTTGACTTCGTCTTCACCTTTATCGGCCCCATTACTGTCATCATAGTTTTATATGTGAGAATATTTGTGGTGGCTGTGTCTCAGGCTCAAGTCATGCGGTCCCACATTGCAGCGGTCACAAAACAAAGTTCAGTGGGTGTAACTGCTAAGAAATCTGAGATGAAAGCAGCCAGGACTCTTGGTGTTGTTGTGGTTGTGTTTCTGATATGTTTCTGCCCATATTACTCTCCATCCCTTACAGGTGAGGTTATTGAAGACAGTAGTTCATCCTCAACGTTTGTAGTGTGGCTGCTGTATTTCAACTCCTGTCTTAACCCAGTGATCTATGCCTTCTTTTACCCCTGGTTTAGAAAATCTATTAAACTCATAGTCACCCTCAAGATACTGCAGCCGGGCTCTTGTGATGCTAAAATACTGTAGAGACAGACTGATGAGTAACTGTATTTGATGAGGAAAGGGATTTTCTGTCGTTACTGAGTCACTGAAGCAAACTCGAAAGGCTTAACGGCCGGGCAAAATGTAGTTACTACAGTTTTTTTTAGATATTTAGATTCTGTAGTTGACATGTAGCACATTAAAATTAAGTCAATTAAATGCTGTTTTGTTACTATGTTGTTCTATTGTTATGTTTAAATACACTGAAGCACTGTCTTTAATTTAAAGTGACCTGGCCCAATAATATGGCCACAAACACATCAGAAACCCGACAATAACAAACCTAAAGCTGCCTTCAGCTCAGATTTCTTACACTCACTGAACACTGGAGTGTGACACCTACAAGGTTAGACCGCATGGCTCGTACCTGAGACACAGCCACCACCAATACTCTCATATACAGAACGATGATGACATTGTAATGTCCCGCAGCATAATCAATAACAACAGCACACTCTCCCAAGCAGTTGCTATACCTGCCTGGTTGTTTCAGGTTATTCCTAAACTGTACAGTGTTAAAAAGAGCAGAACATGTCGCACACAGATAAACACAGAACTGGACTCTTGTTTGAGGGACTTTGGTGGAGTAATTGAGAGGAATACAAATTATATGAACTGATATGAGCGACATGGTTCCCTTGTAGTCCGAAACATAAAAAAACAACGCGCGAGACGTCATCAGTGGTGACAATTTTAGATTTTTTCAGACGTGTAGCCCAGTCATTTTATTTGAAATTATTCAGTTGCAAACATTTTTTAAAATACATATGAGGTGTACAAACTTGCAGCCTCCCTTTTTCCTTTTACACAACACTGATGAAATCTCATCACACCTGACTTGTCAAAAAGAGAGACTTGCTCAGTGCTGGGTTGGACGGGGAATGTCATCCATGACCTGTGCTGTCAAAGGGAACAAAAGGTTAACCACTGCTTTAGAAACATTACATAAGAACGCCTCATCGTCTCCAGTTACTCTCCTCCTTTCCCAGGCTATACCGTGGTTATTTAATCTGTTGCTCACAACACACTACATGAGTTTCTTCTATGAACTAATTGGATCCGTTTTATATACTGTAATTGTTAAGCAATTTCTATTTACATCCTATATGTAAATGATGGCCCTAATATCTGTTGAATACATTGAACAAAACCACAAGCCTCATGAATCACATATCATATATCGGGTCCTTTTTTTGCTAGTTATTTTGCAAAGCCCACGGCAATATGCATGAACGATGCAGATTTATTAAGTCCTGCTTTGCAAGACGACAAGCAGCAGTATGAAACACTTCAAGATCAGCCTAAATAGCCAAGCAAGTGTGAACACATGCAATGGACATGCAGAACATCATTCATTGTCCCTTTTAGTGTTTAACCCTCACTCTACCAACATATATAGCAGACAAGAACTACTGACTGGAGTACTTGGGGAAGAAAAACTGATTATATGAATTATTTTACATTTAATTCGCATATTGTGTCAACGGTTTGCAACCCAGTGTGAGGTGGTCGGGATGAGAGTCTCCAGGTCTGAGGACCAGGTCTGTCCAGGTCTGTCCTCCGGTTTGGAACTGAGCCCCAACCAAGGGCGAGCAAATGGAGCCGGAAGGCAAAGCTCTCGATTCATCAGTCCATCTACGTTCTGACCCTCACCTACGGTCGTGAGCTTTGGGTAGTGGGCGAAAAAATGAGATTGCAGATACAAGCGGCTGGAATGAGCTTTCTTTCGTAGGGTGGGCTCAGCTTTAGAGAGAGAGGGTGAGGAGCTCAGACATCCAGAAGGAGCTCGGAGTAGAACTGATGCTCCTTTGCATCCAATGTAACTTATGAAATCCAGACATTGAGCTGTCCTTCCATGCACGAATGTAAAGCTCAAGTTTCACATAAGGATTGTGGAAAACAGGAACGTTAGTCCGACTGAGTCAAACGTAGCTAAATGCATGGAAATAGTGTGCTGTTATGTCATATTTACTGGAATGTGGAGTTCATGTGCGTGCTTTTGTGACGCGACGTAATTCTCTGAAGCTGTTGTTTGGTCCTCGGTTTGTGACTGGCTGGCCACACCTGGCCTTGGCGTGTGTCTATTCTTCCCTGGAGGTAAAACTCAGCAGTGACAGCACTTATAATAGAACTGTCAAACTCTTTCCTGCACTGCTGCATTCCAGACCACATCTCTCTTGGTTTGATCTGTACAGATGAGCTTTAGGATGATCTTCTTTTGTCTTGTGTACTTAGCAAACCACATGTCCAACCAGTTACACATCACACACATGCAATGTGTACTTCATGACTAAATATAGACATGACACAGACTTGTTTTTTAAACCAAAGAAATCTATTTGATCACACAGAGGCCATGTCAGTACTGTATTACCTATGCTCTATTATATATTGTATGTTTTATTGTATATTTTCATGAAATATATGGCTCTTTAAAGGGACAGTTCACCCTAAAATCAAAAATACATATTTTCCTCTCACCTGTGTGACATGCCTGGTGTTGGAAATATTGGCTGTGGAGAGGTCAGCCTTCTCTCGAATATAGTGGGACTATATGGCACTCGGCTTAAAAACCATGCAATTCAAGCATATCTCTTTCCAGAAATGACAGCCCGGTTCTAAAAGAATGACGTTTGGGGTATTTTTACTGCTGTCAAATGTCAAAACGGGTCAAATTTGACCCGAACAGTATGGAACTTTACATTAAAGTTGATCATTACGTGTGGCATCGTACAGGGTTTACGATGCCACACTGGAGCCGAATGTAATCAATGCTCACGTGATAAAAATCATTTTAAGCTCTTAATCAAGGAATAGGAAATGAGGTCATGTCATGTCCACATGCATGCTTACGCGTGTGTTACAACCCAGCTCAAAAGCTGCAACATAAACAGCAGACCAGACACATTCATTGAAAGAATAACCTGAACAAAACAAAACAAACATGGAGAGTCAGTAATCAGTAATGTCAGCGTGTGTGGACGAGTGGAGCAAACTAAACTAAACAGCAGCCGAGTTTTGTTGTGATTGTTAGAACCCAAAAAGGACTGAACTGGGCTTGCTCATTCTTCTGACCAGGTTTGGACAAAATTGCAAGGTCCTGCAAACGACGTGGGAATTAGGTCTGTGCCCTCAACAAAACAAAAACATGCTGTTTGCTTTATCTACCTTTATCATGATAGTGTGGAAGCAATAAAAACATATAAATGTATGGGAACATACATGAGTTTTGTGGGGTTTTTGTGCACAATTGTAACTCCATCACCGGCCTAATTCCCTCTGCTGCGTCCTTAAGGTACTTGTGCTTAATCTAGGATTAGAGATGTCATTTTTTGCTGGTATTAGCTTTGAGGCAGCATATTTCACCGCAGGTATCCCTGCAGTACTGTGTGTAGTACAGTACAGTGAGTATCCCTGCAGTACTGTGTGTAGTACAGTACAGTGAGTATCCCTGCAGTACTGTGTGTAGTACAGTGAATATTCCTGCAGTACAGTGAGCGTAGTTCCTTCTATGGTGAATGTGTGCTCAACCTTACAGGGCCTGTTGATCTAGTTATCAACTTTAACATTCCGTTTACTGTCATCATAGTTCTGCACATGAGAGTATTTGTGATGGCCGTGATCCCACAGGACGGAGCTGAATATAATCAATGACATGATAATAATCATTTTAAGCTTTTAATCAAGGAATAGGAAATAACACAATATCATGTCCATATGTGTGTTTGTTCAAGTTTGGTAAATATCCGTCCACTGTACACAACTTCAAAGTTTGGTCTCGTTGTTATGGACGTAACTCACACACACACACACACACACACATTGTAATGAAGACCCACTGGGCTGAACAGCTCTCAGCCTGTAGCCCATTAACTGTCGCTGTGTCTCTCTGGTGAAGACAATTCTCACACCTGCTTTCATTAGTGTCACACGCTGACATCAGCGCAATCAGAGGTGTTACTGTGAGACGAAACAAACTCTAAAGCAAGCGCTGACATCAGCACATGATGCAATCATTGCTAAACACACCAACAATTCAAAGTTAACAGGTTGTTGTTGATCATTTCTTCTCTCATCACTAAACTTTTGTGATGCAACCTCGACACATGAACTCATCACATGATCTTCATCTGAAGGATTTCATCACACACATCACAGAAAATACAATATTATTATAATTCTGAGAAGCAAAAAGGACTTTTTCTTTCACTGGTGAATGTACTGTGCTTCATATGAAGAAATCCACTAAACTGCTGAAATATGTGATAACATCTCATACAAACAGCAAAGCAATTACTTTATTCATTTGATGACGTTAAACACACTGAATGTGGATTCTTACGAAGCCGTAGAGGCCTAAAACCATCCTTGTTGTTAAACCATCCTTTATGTTTGAGCAGCACTCGTAATCTCATAACCATGATAATGTGACTGACTCGTCACTTTTGTAATATGATCATTTGATCACAGCACAACTGTAGGAACAGAGTTTACAGCTTGTTGCAGCTGTTAGGTAACTCCAACCTGGAAATACAACTCAGAGGCTAAACATTTGTTTCCCACTAAGTTCGTCATAATGAACGTGTGAGCGAGCATGTGAGCACTAGTTTACATTCATGACCAATAAGGACAAGTTCACTTGGAACCAAACCGACCGTTGGCTGTCGCCTTGGCGGCCGCAAATCTTCTTGGTGTCCACAGAAAGGACAAAACATAATACATATAAGACATGAGGTAAAACATACAGTTTAAACAGTACAGTCAGTTACAAAGTACAGACAGAGCCCAAGATTTATAGAATCAGAACTAACCGTATACATTATGCATCCATAACGTCTTCAGAGAAGGATCAGAAGTCAAAGCCAATGTAGTGTAGAGTGGCCTGAGCCTTCATTGTTTTTTAAATGACAGTTTGTTACCGATAACTTATATGAGGAGGTAGTGAGTTCCAAGGTATGCTAGATAATTGTGCGTTTAAGGAGGTTTGTTCTTGGAGGTTGACGGTATCAAGTGACCTGAGCTAGCGTTCCTTGTGTGATGGTTATGTCTGCTGCATGTGTTTTTTTACTTGGTTGAAGAAATATTCAGGTGTCGAATTAAATACTACAATTCTGAAAAACATGAGAAGGCTCTAGGGGAGTTCAATTTCCACTGAGAACCATGACGGGCGAGAGTGCATATATCTGGCAGCTCCATTTTGAACTAGTTTATTAAATGAGTGGAGCCCTTTCTAGCCGTTGCTACGCCTCTTCCCGTTTTAGTCACAATGCCGTCAATTTGCTCAGACCACGACAATTGATCGTCCAACGCTGTGGCTCCCCACTAAGCATCCCAGAACCAAACACACTACTTTAAGTTTTGTCAATGTTCAGAAGTTTGTTCCCTTTCACCCAATTAGACACTCTCTCTAGATTTCTAAAACTGTGGAATTTTCTTAGTTAATATCCTTTACTGCTTATTACTTATTTATGATACTCTTTGAGACATGTTTTTTTACGATGTCTGTTGTTTGCATGATCCACTATCTGCTGTAATCCTGTAAATGTCCCCACTGTGGGACTAATAAAGGGTTATCTTATCTTATCTTATCTTATCTTATCTTACATCATTAGTGAATTTTAGAAGAGCCACGGGGGTGCAAAAGTTAAACCAGATGGAGAACGAGATACAATATTTAACCGATCATTGTACTGTGATAATTGATTAAAATCAAGTTTCTCAAAGATTTTAGCAATTGTACAAATAATAGAGCTCGGTCGATAATTATTCACGTCAGAGAAATCTCCACCTTTGAACAGGGGGTGACGCTGACACTTTTCCAATTGAACAGCAGATGGAGACAAATTCAATACATCTGCAAGAGAATAATACATGAGCGGCAAGTTGAACAACTTCTAACTTTGAACTTCGACACATCATGGTGAATATCAGTAGGCGAGGTTTTTATCAAGGAAAATGTACAGTTAGAGGTAAAATTTAAGTCCATAGGAATTAAATTATATTGGAAAGCACAAATAGAGGATAGATATTCATTAAAGGTATGGGAAATAATCAGAAATAATTTGATTATTAATTGGTATCTGGTTTATAACGTTTTTTTCAGTTTTATTGAGAATACGGTTTATTTGATTCCAAATCTGTCCAGGGTTATGAAAAATCCTGAGATAGTAGTCAATGGTAGTCACATTTTGCATTCTTTGTTTTGGTCTCGCATAAGTTCCTCAAATATCTGTGGGCTTCAAGCGAAATTTGGCCCAGGCTTTATCCCTTTTGTTTGAGAAAGGCTGATAAGATATGAGTTGATCCAGGGAAACTTAATTGATTTCAGTCTGCGAGCTTCACCCAGGCAGCAGGCTAACATGGCCCCATGGTTGAGAAAGTCATTCAGCCCGGCAGCAACACAGGAAGACTTTCAAGCCCCCACATCCTCACATGGGGGCAAGAAAAACTAGTGGACTTTAAAGGGGGGAAGTTGGACCATCAGTTCCTATTCTTTGTCCAACCGGTTCCTGTTCTCACAACCACAGACATCATTTTGGGAACCAATTGTAACCACATCATTAAGTGATCAAATGACTATGTGGAATGTGTAGATTGTAGACCCGCAGAGAATGCTCAGCGGACTCTGCATCCCCGCCGCTCTACAGAGCATTTTAGTGTCTCTCACCTCATTGTTTTGGTTGGTAAAAATCTGTAATATGTGTGCAATGTACAAATTGTACAAATTGTACAAATTTCCCCCTGGGGATAAATAAAGTACATATCTATCTATCTATCAATGTTCAGGTTGTTATGGATTTCTGCCTCCAGGGCCAAGCAACTGATGAATATTGCTTGATGAATTAACTCAGAAACTGTAGAGACAGATATGAAGAGAAAATAATGGTATGATGTCAACATTGAGGGACGAGGGACATCGGTCCCCAGCTATATGAAAACACCAGCTGTAGCGTGCAGAAGAGGGGAAGTGATAAAAGAGCAGTGCATCCAGAGAGCTCTGGTCAGAAGGCTGCCCCGCTTCAGCGGCTTCTCTTTTCTGACGATGGAGACCATGCCAGGAGCTGATCTCTGCTTCCCACAGCTGAACTCCTCCTGCAAGACGCCCACACACCCACACACTGAGACCATGCTGATCTATGCTCTGCTTTCATCCATTTCTCTGATCACTGTCGCTCTTAACCTGCTGGTCATCATCGCCATCTCCCACTTCAGGTTCATCTAATCATCTAAAATGCTACGATTTATACAAACACCTTGACCAACAAGAGGAAATTGTTTTGATCTGGAATATGAAAGTTAACACACTGAGACACGAGAGCTATGTTGTGGTTGTTTAATAACAATGATTTACAGTGTGTGATAAAAATAATGTTTTTTTCCAGTCAGACACATTACTACAATACACAGAACTGTATGGCTGTATTCTTTGTAATGGCTATATGAATACAGTATGTGTAGTGATGACATTCTTCCTCTCCAGGCAGCTCCACAGCCCCACCAACCTCCTCATCCTCTCTCTGGCCGTCTCAGACCTCCTTGTGGGCCTCCTGCTGATGCCGGTTGAAATAATCTACATAGAGGCCTGCTGGTTTCTCGGTGACATTATGTGCACGCTGTATTATCTTGTAGACTACATCATTACATCTGCATCAGTAGCCAATATGGTGCTCATATCAGTTGATCGCTATATAGCTATTTGCGAGCCGCTGCATTACACCACCAAAGTCACCAAGACAAGAGCACAGAACTGTGTTTGGTTGTGTTGGATGTGGTGCGTTATCTTTCGGATTTTCATTTTACATGATCACCTGGAACAGCCAGGCAGGTCTAACTCCTGTTTTGGGGAGTGTGTGGTTGTCATTAATTATACTGCAGGAGTAGTTGACCTCGTTTTCACTTTTATTATACCCATTCTTGTCATTATAATTCTGTATCTGAGAGTATTTGTGGTGGCTGTGTCTCAGGCTCGAGCCATGCGGTCTCATGTTGCAGCTGCAACAACCCAGCGACCAGGAGCCGCGACTGTGAAAAAGAGAGAGATGAAAGCAGCTAGAACTCTTGGTTTTGTTATAGTTGTCTTTTTGTTTTGTTTCTGCCCCTACTATTACCCCACGCTGGCAGGCGAAGACACTTCAATCGATGCTTCGTCTGCTTCATTTGAGATCTGGCTGGCACATTTTAACTCCTGTTTGAACCCTGTCATCTATGCCTTTTTCTACCCCTGGTTCAGAAAATCCATTAAGCTCATCCTGACACTTCAGATTCTGAAGCCTGGCTCCTGTGATGCAAACATACTATAGTATAGTTTAAACGTTGACTCTAAACTGAGACGTTCTTTATGAAAGGGGATAGATTGTGTTGTTCTTGTGCAAATACATCTAGGTGAAGATCAAGTGAAAACTTATTTTAATTGTATTATAATCTTAATTAATCTTGGTCTCTATTAAAATTTCTGCTATCAATATTTGTCCCTGACCTATTTATATGCCAACTGACATATATGTGATTCAAATACTTGACATGAACACAGTTACTTTAACTGATGTGAAATGTAAGATCAGTTGCATTATAGTGATCGATTGTAGTTTCTTCGCCTTCTGGTGAGCTGGTTGATTGTTTGGTCGATATGCAGGTGGCTGGTGTTACTTTACAAGAAGAAAGGTGCCTCCTAATCCATTCATTTCCTAGTGTGAAAGACAAAGAGAGAGTCATTTTAATCATTATTTTGCCTAGATCTACTGTTGGCGGGCGATAAAGTGAGCACTATTGACCGCTCTGACTGTAGCTGTTGTTATTGGGAGGCCTGTGCGGTGATTTGCTTTTGAGGTGTTCAGGCTGTTGGGGCTAAAGAAGGAAACAAGGTGCTCATATCAGTTGACCGCTCTGTCGCTTTTTGTGATCCCGTGTTCATCAAAGCCACTCTGAAAACAGCCGAGCTCTGCATTTGTCTGTGTTGGATATGTTCTGCTTTTCACTGCAGTTAGGGATCTTTTGATAACAAACAGACAAATATCATTGCTATTATGGAGAGTGTGTTGTAATTAATTATGTTAAACGATATGTTGCCCTTGTTGGGACCTTATTTGGCCCTATAAGGGCCTATATCGTCATCATGTCCCAGGCTTTCTCATGTTGTAGCTATCACACTCCAGCAGTCAGTTAAAGTAACAGATGAAAACATCTGACATATGGAAGAGAACGTCAGTGATGGGGAGACAAAACATTGTTCTCTGAAGGAGAAATCTATTTCCTTGTTGTTGTCAATACGCTGAATTAAAGCGACTTAAAGTCACAACACTTAAATGAAATATGGGGAAAACGACTATGTTCATAGAATACAACGTTGTGCCTGCACTGGAAGTGTGAATGTGTTGTGTTGTGTCTATTAACATCTGCTGCTCGTGACACATGTACATACTGCCCAGTTACCTATGGGCTTATTGTTGTGTAGCACATTATGACAAATCATATTATCAATAAAATAGACATTATATTACAGAGTTGGGTGAATGCAAGTAATTAAATTTACTTCAAGATCAAACAAACAAATAATCATCTGGTTTAATGATTGTTTGTGAAGAATACACATATTTTTAATAGTGCTGGGCAAGGTAACGCATTCATTGATTAACGCCGACAATTATTTTATCGCGCGTTAACGCATTTTTAAAAATGTATTATCATTTTTTTTTTTTTTTTTTTGAAAGACAATACATATACATAACAACAAGAGGATGACAAGAACAGTGGGATAAAAGCCAGCAAACATCCTAGTCAGACTGTCTCATGTTTATCGTTTTGTATTAGAGATATGTTGTCCCTTCAGGGTTGCCGTAGACAAAAGGCGACTTCCGCTGCTCTCCCTGGAGACTACTGGACATCGCTGCGGTAAAGTCAGCAGACACTTAACAGAGTTGTACCCCAAACCGGACAGTTTTTAGCTAATGTTTCAATACAATTCACTTACAACGTTGATAAAAATGATCGTGTAATGATTTCAGTTGATTTAATGGTGTTAAACTGAAGTTAAACTTCGTACCTTTCAAACGAAATATTGTTGTAATTATTACAGTTAGCTTTGCCTTTACCAGAGTCGTTAAAACGATGCTAACACCGGTGAATTAGCCGTGCACTGCTATTGGCCTAATCCGTTGTAAACACTGGCTGCTGCTGGTTTTTCGGGGATATTCGCTTGTTCCAGGGTCGCAAAAATGACCATCAATGCTGTCAACACATCCGGGACCTTAGTTCTGTCCTTCACAATAAGATATCACGCTTCAACAACTCCAAATGATGCAATAAAAGCTCCTTAATTTCCGTTTGAGCCGTTTAAGCGTCACCCGAGCGTTCTTTCTGCTTCCTCTCATCAAAGTCACTTTCCTATAGTATTTAGACATATAAACGTCCATATATATTCATGAAATTTGACACGTAGATTATTTGATATGTATGAATTAATATTATTTACGTTTGGTTGGCGATCGCCGAAGAAAATGACAGCGTAATGACCGGAAAGGGCGTCACGACGGAATCGTTCGACACAGGCCAATAGCAGCTAGCGCCGCCCGAGGCAGGCCATCGTTACGTTACATGTTAGTGCACCTATATGCTGACATACACCGTAAACGCATTTAAACGGCACAGATCGAACGGGAGCGAGCGAAGGACTTTGAAAGTTAGCGGAAAGATTAACGTGAGACAACATCCGGTTTCTTCAGACGAACATCCGGTTTTCAGAATAAGATTCCAACAAAGTATGAATTATATTCACATTAAGTATAAAACATGCTACCTGCATCTCGTGAACCAATGTTATTGCCCTTTTGTTCATATAGCAGTACTTTTAAAATAAAAGTGCGCAATACACTACTTTTGAATTCATTATTGAACTCTGCCATAACAATGCGATTAATCACGGTTAATAGCAAAAAATCCATGCGATTAAATATTTGAATCGTTGCCCAGCACTAATTTTTAATAATGATAACTCAACTTCTGTGCAAATTGGCATCAGAGCTTTTGATACTTTTCGCCACAGAAAATTATCTTATAACCTGTCAATAATCATTAGGTAATAATCATTTCAATAAAGGAGATAATAACATAATCATTGCAAAGTTGTATACTTTATTGTCATTGCAGTGTATCGCATTTCCAATTTTTGCATTATTTATTTGTTTACCCATATCACTTTGCTTGATTTCTCTGTGTTTCCAAGACGATTTAAAGATGCAAATGATTCACTTAAATAATAAGTAAAATATAAAGTACCAGTCTTGCTGAAGCAACTTCAACAACATGAAGAGAAAAAAAATGTAAACGATCATACATGTTAGTTCACATACTCAGAATAAATGATAAAATGATGATGAATGGTTGTTGAATTCAGTCACCTGATGACATTTGTAAAAAAAAAAAAAAAAAAAAAAGTCAGGTGAAAAAAGACTTGCTGGATAAATCTGCTCTTTATTTACCAGTTACAACACCTCGACAAAGGTTCTGAGCTGAAACATATCATCAAGAGCCGAATCTTTAAACTCTTTTTCATATTTTGTCCTTTGTTCCATCAGCACTGGTTGCTGGTAGCTACTTCAACAGCCAACACAGTTGGCTGTTGAAGTAGCAACAACAAACTTTTCCATCATATTATTCACGCTACATCCATATCTACATTATGTTGGCATCACAGGAGTCACGCTGCAGTATCTGAAGTGTGACAATGAGTTTAATAGATCTCCTAAACCAGGGGTAGAAAAAAGCATATACCATTGGATTTAGACAGGAGTTACAATAAAGTAGCCAGACCCCAAAAATTGAAAACGCCACACTGGTTGACATCTCCTGGCTCGCAAAAGACGGATAAAAATAAGGACAGAAACATATTAGAAACACAACCACAACAACGCCAAGAGTCCTGGCTGCTTTTCTCTCCGATTTCTTCGCGGTAACTGTAACAGAACCCCGGAGTGTAACAGCTGCGATATGAGACCTCATGGCTCGAGCCTGAGACACAGCCGCCACAAACACTCTCATGTACAGAACTATGATGACAGAGATGGGGCCTACAAAGGTCATCGACACATCAATAGCTCCTGTTATGAAGTCGATTACAACCACACACTCTCCATAGCAGGAATTATATCTATCTGGTTGTGCCAGGAAGTCTATTAGTATCAAAACATTATAGAAAACAGAACAAATCCAACACAGGCAAATGCAGATCTTAACTCTTTTCTGAGTCACTTTGGTGGGGTAACACAAAGGGTCGCAAATGGCCACATATCGGTCAACCGATATGAGCACCATGTTTCCTACTGAGGCAGATGTAAGGATGAAAGAGGCGTAGTAAAACAGTCCACATATCGTGTTCCCCAAAAACCAGCAGCCCCCTAAAAGGAGGATTTGAAACGGCATCAGCAGGAGGCCGACGAGGAAGTCTGAGACAGCCAGGGAGAGGAGGAGGAGGTTGGTGGGGCTGTGGAGCTGCCTGGAGAGGAAGAATAACATCACTGAGCATGTTATTATCTGCAGCAAATGTAGAAGTCATGAGAACATTATAATCTGTAAAAGTATGAATAGTTAAATAAGCAAAGATGTATAGCTCTTTGTGTCTCAACTTGGAAACATAAAGTTTTCTATAAATTGTACATTTCTAGGTTAGAGAGCATGCAGCAGCTTAGATTCCAACATTAATATCCTTAATGCATTCACACAGTTATACTTGTAAGAGTACTACGAGACGTATACTTTTTGCTCAATCCAACACATTTAAATTGATTGAACATCTCATCTCAAAATTTTCATGAACTGCGTAAATGTAACAATATCTCTATTGTCCCAACTCTTGTAAGATGAAGTGCTTGATATTGAGGTGAACAATATTCTACGATATGTTTGTAAGTTTTTCTTCATGCCTGAAGTGGGAGATAGAGATGATGACCAGCAGGTTGAGAGTCACAGTGAGCAGAGACATGCAAGACAGAAGGACGTAAAGGATTATGGTCTCAGCACGATGCTGCATTGCCTTCTTGCAGGAGGTGTTGAGTAGTTGTGGAAAGCAAAGCTCAGCTCCTTCCAGTGTCTCCATCATCAGAGAGAGAAAAGTAGGCGAGAGGCTGCTGAGCTCTGGCAGCTTTCTGACCCAAGTTCTCAGTCATGAAGCCGATAGTATCTCACTCCTCCCACTATTCCCATGACCGGAAAAAAAGTGATTGAGCCCCTTAGCAATGGCTTGCCTGCAGAATTACTAGCATAATCAGCGCTAGTCCGTGTAATGGGAGTTACTGTTTACATCCCCGTTGACAATGTAGGGACCCAGGGTGTGCTGTACCCTCTCACTGTTCTAGGTACCCACCTGGTGAGCTTCCCTGCAGGTCTTGAGGAGAGGGAAGTCTCAGCCACAGTTTCATCCCAGACTGGATTGAGGCAGCTGATCTAACAGCACTTACCGAGCCGGAGCGGTGTCAGGTCAGGTTCTCACTGCAAACGTTCATTGATGTCTTTTCTGCCGATGAGATATAGGTTGCACTATTCCCCTTTGATATTCCTTCAGTGGATTGGGTACTTCAAAGACATAGGCACATCACTCCTTCAGAGTATGAGGCAGTGGAGCTCCTTGAGGCACAGGTTAGCAGGGAAACTAGCCCCTTTGACTCCCCCACTGTGCTGGTGAAAAATATTGATGGCTCTTGAACTCTTGAACAGCAAGACCTGCAAGGACGCATTTTCATTCCCCCGTATTGAAGAGTGCATTAACACCTTTCAGGGGCCCGCTGGTTATTGTTGCAACTTGTTAAAAACCTTGCACTACCATGTACAACCCAAACGTCCTGTTCTGCAGGCTACACTTTCCATGGTCAGCTATCCAATGAGCCCTGATCTGACATGCATATCCAAACCAACACAGACTCAGGGAGAAGAGAAAACTCCACACAAACCTGAACTTAATAGTCGAGTTTTGTTTTACCAAATCAAGTCAGTGTCATTCGGAAAGAGAACTATCATCATTATCGATATCCATGGAATGACCTAACTGAGCCCTGTCCTCCTTGACTCGGCCATCCTCCAGGTCGATAAGACATCATGAAGGATTTGTCCCTGCTGAGTCGGGGGTGTGGTCGATTTGTCTCGTCCAAAGGAAACACGGGGAGACATGATGGACGCCTGGACGTCTGCTTCACACCGCAAGTAAACACTCACTTTCTCTTTGTTATGGAATGTGTCTGCATTTCATCCTCACATTCATGTCAACCAGCCAACCAAAGGTGCTGAATTCGAAAGTCGGAGCATTGATATAGCAGCAAACACCTATTTGCTATCTAAAGATACAGTGGAGAAATCAATATAGAATATCACAGTGTTTAGATGTAGAAGGTATATATATATTATCTTATCTCCCTTACCTTGCTTATTACAAGGTTGAGTAAACATCCCTATTTACCAGTTTACAGTTGAAAAACACATTTACTCGAGAAAGTGGGAGTCACCGCAACCACGAGAGCTTCTTAGACAACTGGGCATGCACTCATGCAGTTTGGTTCAGCAGAATGCGAGATTAGCTGTGGACACTTGAAACCGGAAACGGAAATGCGTCACCCATCCAGGAACGAAACCGTTGTGATGGCAAAACTATACTGTTGGTCAGACGTATTCTCGAGTTTATTTCGAAGGAAACTATCTTTGAGAATGAAACTGGATCCTAAGTAGTGAAACCGTGTTTAACTATAGCTAGCTGGTGTTATGAATTCGGTGGCTACCTGGCGTTAGCTAACGTAACGTTCTATTAGAGGGTTAGCTTCAGCTAGCTTAGCACCCGGATAGCATCACAAACACACACAAGTGGTAAGTAAAATGTTTTCTCTTTCATCCTAATAGTTCAACAGATAGAGTTTCTTAACGTTACTTTAAAGGTCCTAATCTAATTCAAGTGTTGAACTGCACAGCCAGCTCTGCTCCCAGTAGACCACACAAACACTAACAACATTAAAAACCTGCAATATAAATACACTGTGCAGTACAGACATTATTCTGTCTGTATGTATAACATTGCAACACAACAATTACTCTGTCTGTATATATAATGTTTTAGTTATTGTGGATTTTATACTTTTTAAATATTCTTTACAGTTTTATTACTTATTTATAATACTTGTTTTGATCTTGTTTTTTTTAAATATGTCTCTGGTTTGTTATCCACTTTGCTGCGGTAATCCTGTACGTTTCCCCGCTGCGGGACTAATAAAGGATTATCTTATTTCACCTCTTATCTTAAACTACAAGTCAAAGAGATGTTTCTGTGACGTCACCCTGCATTTACACAACGTCACATTCATTGCACCAACAATTGTGTCTTTATGTCACAAAATACATAATCAACAACAACCTGCTCATAGTTCTTTGATTTGCACCAATAACATTTTGTGTTGGCCTGTTAACTAATGCAGAGTATTAATCTGATGTTTGCTGTTATTCTGCTGTTATCAGTTGTATATCATGAAATGAACACAATATCGTGTGTGAAAAGCTCCATAGTATAATGGTATTGGCCGTATGAGTGCAGTGCAGACTGGTAGCGATTAGCTAGCAAGCCGGGCACAAAAGATTGACTGTTGCATTCAAATGAATGTAAACAAAGAGAAGCTTTGATTACAACAAGCGACTTCATTCAAGTAGAAATGACTCCACCAGATCTGAACTTGTAAATTATTGTTTGCTGCTATTTTAATTCTCTGAATTCTGTGAATGGAATATTTAACAAATATTTGAGACGAAGTGTTTGATGTAATTTATTTAATTTCCTGTATTGTAATATTTTTTTAATTTTCTTTCTATTTAGGCAGTTGTATTAAGTGAAATATTTGTAGACAGAGAGTTGTTTGAATCTGCTCACTCCATCGAAAGGTTGGAGAAATGTGTCCTATATTCTGTCTGATATCAGGAAAGACAAAGAGCTTAATAATTATTATTATATTGCACTTCTAAACTGTGATGTAATTGTTGCATGCAGGTAAAACTTTGAAGAGGTCTTGTCAGCGGTCTCTTCCAAAAATGGATGTCAGCATTGCCGTGACGCTGATTCGAGGCCAGATGGGTGCCGTGGTGGAGCGAGCGGTGAACGGGGCCGTGGAGACCGTGCTGGCCGAGATGCTCAAAGTGGTCGGAGTCAAGTTTGAGGAGCTGAAATCCCAAGTGGCGCTGATGAAGAGGGACATCACGTCGTTGCAAAGGGAAAAGGTCCAAAAAGAGAAGGAGAATGACAACATTCGAGCCAAGCTGCGCTACACCGAGCTGAAGCTCAAGTACTACAGGCAGGGAGTGGAGGAGGAGCTGCAGCAGAGGGCCTCTGCCTCCACTCAGGTCTGCATCCACCCGTCCACCTTACTCCAGGCGCAGAGAGATGGTGCAGGTGTTTCCTCCACCGAGGCCTCTTCGTTATGCTCCACTCAGATCAGGACTTCAAACAACCAAGGTAAAGACTACGGAAATGACCGACTCCTACTGGGCTGTCCGTCCCATGGATGTATCGTAAGAACTGGATGCCAGACCCCGACATGGCCCTATTCAGCCCAATTGATATCTGGCGAGTTCCCCCTTTGCCCATAGACTTAACATTGTATAATTAACAAATATCAAACCTCTACGGATAACAAATTCGTAGTAGCAGAGTCATAACTGACCTAGTTTGCAGTTCGATGTATCTGAACCGTCTTACAGACGTTTCTTTTATAATTGAATGGAAACGAGGCAGAGCGGTGGTGCAGTATCCAGTTCTGATTATTCATCCATGGTCCACTCCGAAGTGTCTAACCCCCTCCTGTGTTTGTGCTCCCAGAATGCACCTCTTCATACAGCACGAGCAGGCATCCAATCAGAGTGCGTTGTAATTCAGACGTGGGAGTTGTTAGCTGTGACACGTCCGACTTACTGCTGCCTGTCACCCTCTCTGTGAACACGCCGACAGAATCTCTGGACAGCAGTGCAGGTACAGAGCCTGTGTGTGTGTGTGTGTGTGTGTGTGTGTGTGTGTGTGTGTGTGTGTGTGTGTGTGTGTGTGTGCGTGTGTGTGCGTGTGCGCGTGTGCGCTACTTTATACTTCTACTCCACTCCATTCCAGAGGCAAATACTGTACTTCTTACTTACTAGTTACTTAGCAGATTCGGATTAATTATAACAAAATATATTCAACAAATAAATTATGATGTAATATTATAGATTAAGATACAATTTAATTGATCTCTGGAGAAAGTTACCCGGCAGTTAAAAATGGCTCCACCTTTACCAACTTCAACATTAACTCATCAGTGATTATAATCCAATAATATAATTCATAATTATTGTGAAATGGGCCATTCTGCATAATGAGTACTTTTACTTTTGGTACTTTAAGTACATTTTAATGTTAATACTTTTGTACTTGTTGTACTCTTTTACTTGTAACACAGTACTTCTACACTGTGGTATTAATACTTTTGCTTAAGTTCAAGATCTGAGTACTTCTTCCATCTCTCCCGTCAGTAAGACTACGGTGGAAATACATCAATATCTAAATGTCAATTTATGTTTTAATGAAGGAAAAATGTTTGCCCCTAAAATCAGTGTCAGCTTCTGCCTCAAAGATTCCCCTCTGGTGAGGCTCTCATCACCAACAAGTAATGATAATTATCATTTTAATATTTATGAAGGATGGGTCTCACTGAATCACAGCTTGCTCGTGCCTCCAGATATACAGATGAGGGTGAATGTTGGACGTTTTTTGTCACATCATCGTCACAGTGTATCCTGTAATCACTACTATGTGTGTGCAGTCTTCTTCTGTCCCGCAGAGCGAGACCCCGCTCGGAGCAAGGCTGAGGAGGACGACTGTGAGTGGACCATCACTCTGCCGCCACACAGGGAAGGCGTGGACACCGTCACGGCCCCTCCCGTCCGGGCCCCTCCCGTCCAGGCCCCTCCTGTCCGGGCCCTCACTCTGGATCCGGGGCAGCAGTCAGCCGCTGGCTCGTGGTCCCCTGATGGTTCCACCCAGGCTGACAGCTCCACTCTGCTCCACTCTGCTCCACAGGTGACATAATGCTTATAATGAATCAACAGAAAACAAAACGGCAACAATTTAAATAATTGATGAAGCATTTAAGTAATTTATTGAACGAAAACAAAAGATGTTCTTGTTCCAGCTGCAGAGTAACGTGTTTCTCCAGTCGCTAAGATAAGATAAGCCTTCGCATCAGCATAAATATAGTCAGACGATGTAGGAGAGGAGTGTTTAACATGTGAGTCTCTGTGTTGTGTGGTGTCATTGAGGTTTTTCCTTCTATTTGTTCACAAAGTACTGACACAAAAAACCCACTCCGAGGCCGACCGAGACAATAGATGAGCCGCATCTTCAGAAGTAAACGAGTGAAGGTTTGACACACTCGTCCCTGTTGTCTCCTGTTGTAATGCAGGTGAAGCAGGAGGCCCAGGAGCAGCAGCAGGAGGAAGAGGAGGTGATCTGCATCAAGGAGGAGCCAGAGGAGGTGCAGGAGGTGATGGCCACCCTTCTGCTGGACTGCCAGATGCAGCAGGGTCGTCTTCCAGAGTCAGAGGTAAGGCTAGCGCTGAAGATCAAATCTGACTTTGCTGAATATCCCAGACTTTTCAGAACAATCTGTGGAAGAGAATGAACGCTTGAGTCTGTTCTTCCAGGCTCAACGGTCAGTGACGGAGTGTTTAGGACTTCCAGCGAGCCAGAGAACTCACCCTGCAGCCTTCAGCTCAGCTGCACCGAACACCTGTGAGTAGATCAGCAGACGTCAGGCGTCTGAGTTCACACTGCTTGGCTAGTTGCAAAACTGCATTTATAGTATTGATCTCAAAGACGTGATTCCCCTGCTCATTCCCCCTGGTCAGAAAAGCCCGATTGATCACTGCTTTATTATTCACATGTGCAACAATGCCTCCTGTATGCTGGACTCCAACTCGAGGCTTATTTGCAGCCGTTGTCCATAGTTAGGCTTTGATAACTGGAGGCCAACATTGATTTTCTAGACCTGCAACCTGATATATAGATCTACCTCTTGTCTGTACTGTCATTTGTTAAAACAGCCCCGTCAATGCAAACCTCTCACTGTGTGTGTGTGTGTGTGTGTGTGTGTGTGTGTGTGTGTGTGTGCGTGTGCGTGTGCGTGTGAGTGTGTGTGTGTGTGCTCTCAGATCTGATACCTCAGTCCGTGGCCTCCCTGCAGTCGATGCTGGCTCTGCCCTCCGGCATCCCGCCCCACCAGGCGGTGCGGCCCTGGACCAAAGATCTCAGTCTGTACGAAGAATACAAGCTGCGCAGGAACGAGCTCCGCAGGCGAAGCATCAACAGACGCAGGGAGCTGGAGAAGACGCTGCCTCAGCCGCTGCTGGCTAACCTGGTTCGTCCACCGTAGTGTTCACAGCACGCTCTGTCCTCAATTCACCGCCATTCAAACGTTCACAACCACCTGCACAGAGAAGCCTTTTCTGGACTGGAAAAACAAAATGTTACTGATGTAATATAACGGCTGAATCCACACTTTTGAATGACAGCGTGCTCTTATAATAATCTGTGACATTGTGCACATGACAACGTTTGAAGAGTGCAGAGTTTAGAGCGTCGTTTTACAGTCGCCTGTGTTTCATGTAAAATCTGATGGTTCTGTTGTGTTGAAGGTGCGAGAGCGTCGAGAGAAGACCAGGCTGAGGGTGGCCAGATGGAGGGCAAAAAGGAAACTCCAGGCCTGTGTTGACCAGGACCATGTCAGTAGTGTCCACGGCTTTTTAATCACGGAGAGGTTCATACGATGAGTAACACTAAGACGGAGCCTGTCTTCTGTGTCTCGCTCGTTCTTAGGCTCTAGGTGGCGCTGCAGGTCTTTCTCCAGCTGGCTTCCCCATCAGCAGCCAGCAGCAGCAGCTCAGAGTGACCTGTGGTAAGAAGACACCTCGGACTCACTTCTGCTCCTCAAACCGTTCAGCTGTCGAGTCATCATTTTCTAGATTAATCGTATAATGTCTGAAAATTGTGAAAAATCTCAATCCTCAAAGTCCCAGGTGAGGACTTTAACAGTCTTCAACCTGAAGATAATCAGTTTAATATGATGTAACTGAAGAAAAGCAGGAAATCCCATAATTCAGAGCATTTGTCTGCCATTTTTGCACAAAAATATCACTTGTATGTGGTTGCAGTCTAACGTTGGACAGATCAAACCAATGCAACCAATTGGTGAGTGACATGAAGTCAGGCGGGTCTTCTTCTTTCTTTGGGAACATTGATTTGAGCTGCTCAGATGTTCACATGACAAACTAGACGCTTGTTTCCTCCAGAAGTGGAGGCCAGCCGACGGTGTTGCTCATCACCTTCCACTTGTGTTTCAGCTGCCGCCTCCAGCAGCCAGCAGAGAGCTCAGTCCAACGGCTTCCTCGACAACAGCCTCTCTGCCACGCTGCCCTTCATACCCTCCTCCTCCTCCTCCTCCTCCTCTCTGTTTCTGAGAGGCCCCAGCATGGCTCCACACCAGCACACTGTGACGTCATCATCGTCCTCCTCTTACCCACAGCTCAGCCAGAGTGTGTCTCTGACCGACACCGATCTCTTGCAGTGAGACGTTTGAAGTCGAAGCTGTGCACAGAGGGATTTTTAAAGAATTTGTTTCTCTCAAATATGCCAATGTTGGTGTTCAGGAAAAGGTCAGTTCAACCTGTGACTTACAGGACAGGGCCGAGTACTTGGAAGCTTCAGTCGTAACGTCGACAATCGCATTCTAAATCAACGTTTGGATGCTGAGCATCTTTTTTTGTTCGATTGATTCTGTGCGTCCTGTTATTTCTTCACAGTTGCGGATAAAGATTAGGCTGCTCTATTATTTATAGTATGATACTATTTGTAGAAAGTTTGATTGTTTCCAAACTGTGTGATCCAAACGTATCCAATTCCGCAGCGTTGTAAAGTTTAAAAATAAAGTTTTTTTATTGAACAAAATCATATTTGTTGGTGTTTAACCTTCCAAAAACCACATTTTCACTCCGGTCAATAAACTGCATAAACCCCCCCACACACACACACACACAGGGAGTTGCATTCATTAAAGAAAATGTATTTAATAAAATACTAACTCATTTATTCTGATGAATAACTTCAATTGAAGATTTTATTCAAGTATTTTTATTTATGATGTTAATAAATATGACGACAGACATTCAAAGCTTCATTTGAAAACTTCAACAGAAGCTTTGAATGTAAATTGAATAATAAAAATTAAAAAATGCTTTTCTTACACTGAACTTCTCTCGATCACAGCAGAAGCTGCGTGTTGAAGCTTCATCCGCTTCTTATTGAGCATCGATTGGTAATGTTTCAACTCACGGTGGCTTTTCATCAGGTGACACACACACAGTTTGATGTGATTGGAATGCAGTGCAACAGGGACATTGTTTTTCAGTGTGCATGTGACTGTTTGTTGAAATACTGGACAGAATGGGTTGTTGCATTGTAATCGTGTCAATAATTTAATTTCTGCATTCAGGCCGGAATAAACGGAGGATTGACAATCGCCAGATACAAACAGGAAGCTGGTTCCCTGTCAAGAGATAATAAAAGCAGCTGAAATAAGCACCGTGTTGAACTGTTTTTCATTTTAAAACGGTATACTAAAGTTCAGTTGGTGGGAGACAAAGTTTTACGACCAAGTTTTTGTCCGGTTATGTCCCGGCTCTGTACTCCGACTCACCCCGGCACAGCAGAGAGAACGTCTCCTTATGAAAGGACCCGGACTCTGATCAATTCCACTAGATTAGTCTCATTATAGCTCATAGTACAGTATGTCATACACAGTCATAGTAAAGTATAGTATCAGTCATAAAGAAGTAAAGTTTATTATCAAAAAATAGACCTAATCTTTTCCAAAATTCACGTTTTTGTCTCGTGAAATATTCTGCTTCAAACTTCTTGTTCGTCATCACATGTGATGTCATCAAATACGACGAGGAACATTCGAGGCTTCATTGGAAGAGACAGAAGCTTCAAGACATTTGACTTTATATTGAACTTGCATTCACAACACAGTAAGCAGAGCCTGCACGCTAAGACTTACATCACTTCTTTATTGAGCACAGATGACAGCGTATTATTAAGTCATGGTGACTTCATCAGGTCAATCTGACGAGCGCCTTATCCCTTTTACACACACCATCTAACATCAGGAGACCACCGGTAAACGCACGCATTCAAATAGAAACACCTCAACGTCCAGACTCTTCTACTTAATAAACGAGTTCATCCCTCCTGTGCATGTTGAAGGAGGGCGAGTCGCATCATCTAAACGTCCACCCAATCCGTAACCCTGCACAGATGTTCAGAACCACAGTGTGGTTCCCTGTGGTGGCCTGTTATCCGTTGACTATCCTCTGCGTGATGGCTCCTGGCAGCGTGTAGAACAGCAGAGCGAGGAACAGCGCGGTGAGGAGCAGCAGCAGGCCGATGATGATGTACTTCTTGTACTTCCCCCACACCAAGTGGAAGAAACACGTGAATGGATTGAGGAACCACGAGAAGGAGGTGTCTGGACGACTGGGGTACAAAGGAAGGAGAAGCGGTAGTGAAGTACTTTTATTCAGTTGCACGTTGAGAAGCATTGAAAAAAAACCTCTTCCGAATGTTGAGATGGACATATTTTCAGAAGAGTCATGGTAGTATTAGTGTTCATCTCTGGTTTTGAACATCTTTTCAGTCACATTTTCCTGCACTGTGCCTCACGAGCGCCTATCTCTGGAGTTGACACCGTTAAAGGAACACACACACACACTTGATTGTGTTCAGAGTAATGTCAGACTCTTACTTTGGCTTTGGCAGCGGCTCCGGCTCCTTGCGGGCTCGGCCGACAGGATTTTTCTCGGCCTCTTCAGCTATCACAAGATGAAACTCCGCCTCCACTTTCCCCTGATGGATTCAGAGCACACCCACGCCGATCAATCAAAGGCTCAACACGTGTTTTGTCAGTGTGTGTGTGTGTGTGTGTGTGTGTGTGTGTGTGTGTGTGTGTGTGTGTGTGTGTGTGTGTGTGTGTGTGTGTGTGTGTGTGTGCTTGTGTGCGCACCGTCAGCTCTCCAGACTTAATGAAGGGCCACCAGCCTCTCGATCTCTTCTGCTGGAAGATGGAGATCTTGTCCTTCCCGCCCGTCATCATGTCCATCTGGCACGACTTTGCCGTCTTTGACCCTCGAGGGAAATCGTGGAGGTCCAACTCCACCGTGCCTACGGGACACACGCAAAAACACACTTTGTATCAGAGTCCAATATACAAATGGAGTAACATCGAGAAGCAGTCGCACCTACCGAGGAAGTCGTCAGAGGAGAGCGTCTCGAAGTCCCAGACCTGCAGACTGAGGACAGCAGGAAGCTTCTGCTCCGACTTATCCAGAGAGAAAATATGCTCCTTCTTGGACACCACTATCACCTGTTAGAGAGAAGAAGGAAAGATGGCCGTGACGACAACGTGATATAGTTTTCCAGGTTGTGCGTATTTCCGCAGTGTTCAGAAGGTGTCAGCACCTTTTCAGCAGGCAGGTAGCTGAAGGGGAACACGAAGCGCCAGTTGAAGTTTCCCTCTCCAGTCAGAGAGTTGTAGTGGACGTCTGTCTCCTGTCGGTCGTCCTCTAAACCTTTCAGCCAGCTACAGGAAACGATCGACAGTAGCAGTGTTTACAGTGAGACATTAAAAGGGATGGAAAGCAGGCTAACAACTTATTTCTGCACAAGAAAATATCAGAAAACTAAAAGCAAATCATGAGTCTGACAAACATCTCCATTTGGAGCAGATAAGCTTGTAGTTACCCCTTGACGTAGATATCACTGGACTGTTCACCGGTCAGGAAGCTGCTGTCCGTCAGAATCACATCCGCTGTGTCCCAGATGATGACGCGCAGCTCGTACCTGAATACACATCGGAGCGTTAGCATCCTTTTCATGAACAAATAGTGTTTTATTGAGACTCCACAGGCTTTCAGAGTTAGACAGCAATCACCCTTTTGGTTTACGAGGGGAAATGTCCACTGAAGGTCCCGGGTGAGGCGAGTCCACAGGGAACATGTCGACCCACATCTGGACCTGACCCTTCACACACACACACACACACACACAAACACACAGGAGAAAATCAGATACTGGTTCCTGTCATGAATAGGTGCTGAAAAGACGCTTCTACAAAAAGACATTTGAACAACGCTACTGAACAACTATAGCAACATCTGCAGATCGCTGTCTTTCTCACACGATAGCACTCAACCCAAAGAATCAGGTTACATTTGTTGAAATTAAGCTTTTAATCTGAAGACAAAAAGCTTGAAGGCACACAAAAGCAAAATGACATGTTGGTGTCTGACGAAAAGTTTGTAAAAACGTCTTGATTTTATCACTTAATACATTCAGAGAACCATCTTGTTAGACAGTGTGGAACAGTACCTGCTCCATGCCAGGCCGAGCCTTGCTGAACAGAGTTCTGGTCTCAATGTGTTCTGGTACCAGCTTGCATCCCACGGCTGGGATCTCCGCCCAGCGATGCAGGATCTTCAGGGACAATTCCTCAAAGGACTCCAGCGGCTCTTCTGCGACGTGTGCACACGACACAAGATAAGAATTAACGTCAGGAAAAATTCAGAGTATAGTATGTCAGAAAAAATCATAGTATAGTATGTTAAAAAAGTCATAGTATAGTATGTTAGAAAAAAATCATAGTATAGTATGTTAAAAAAAAGTCATAGTATAGTATGTCAGAAAAAATCATAGTATAGTATGTCAGAAAAAAATCATAGTGTAGTATGTCAGAAAAAAATCATAGTGTAGTATGTTAGTTAATCATAGTATAGTATGTCAGAAAAAGGTCATAGTATAGTATGTTAGAAAAAAATCATAGTGTAGTATGTTAGTTAATCATAGTATAGTATGTTAGAAAATCACAGTATAGTATGCTAGTTAATCATAGTATAGTATCTCAGAAAAAAGTCACAGTATAGTATCTCAGAAAAAAGTCAAAGTATAGTATGTCAGAAAATCATAGTATAGTATGTCAGAAAAAATCATAGTATAGTATGTCAGAAAAAATCATAGTATCGTATGTTAGAAAGAATCATAGTATAGTATGTCAGAACAAATCATAGTATAGTATGTCAGAAAATCACAGTATAGTATGTCAGAAAATCATAGTATAGTATGTCAGAAAACAATCATAGTATAGTATGTCAGAAAATCATAGTATAGTATGTTAGAAAAAATCATAGTATAGTATGTCAGAAAAAATCATAGTATAGTATGTCAGAAAAAATCATAGTATAGTATGTCAGAAAAAGTCACAGTATAGTATGTCAGAAAGAATCACAGTATAGTATGTCAGAAAAAATCATAGTATAGTATGTCAGAAAACAATCATAGTATAGTATGTCAGAAAATCACAGTATAGTATGTTAGAAAAAAGTCATACTATTGTATGTCAGAAAAAATCACAGTATAGTATGTTAGAAAATCATAGTATAGTATGTCAGAAAAAAGTCATAGTATGTCAGAAAAAATCATAGTATAGTATGTCAGAAAAAACCATAGCATAGTATGTCAGAAAAAAGTCACAGTATAGTATGTCAGAAAAAATCATAGTATAGTATCTCAGAAAAAGTCACAGTATAGTATGTCAGAAAAAAATCATAGTATAGTATGTCAGAAAAAATCATAGTATAGTATGTCAGAAAAAATCATAGTATAGTATGTTAGAAAATCATAGTATAGTATGTCAGAAAAAAATCATAGTATAGTATGTCAGAAAAAGTCACAGTATAGTATGTCAGAAAGAATCATAGTATAGTATGTCAGAAAAAATCATAGTATAGTATGTCAGAAAACAATCATAGTATAGTATGTCAGAAAATCACAGTATAGTATGTTAGAAAAAAGTCATACTATTGTATGTCAGAAAAAATCACAGTATAGTATGTCAGAAAAAAGTCACAGTATAGTATGTCAGAAAAAATCAGAGTATAGTATGTCAGAAAAAGTCACAGTATAGTATGTCAGTATGTCAGAAAAAATCATAGTATAGTATGTTAGAAAATCATAGTATAGTATGTCAGAAAAAAGTCATAGTATGTCAGAAAAAATCATAGTATAGTATGTCAGAAAAAAGTCACAGTATAGTATGTCAGAAAAAATCATAGTATAGTATGTCAGAAAAAATCATAGTATAGTATGTCAGAAAAAGTCACAGTATAGTATGTCAGAAAGAATCATAGTATAGTATGTCAGAAAAAATCATAGTATAGTATGTCAGAAAACAATCATGGTATAGTATGTCAGAAAATCACAGTATAGTATGTTAGAAAAAAGTCATACTATTGTATGTCAGAAAAAATCACAGTATAGTATGTTAGAAAATCATAGTATAGTATGTCAGAAAAAAGTCATAGTATGTCAGAAAAAATCATAGTATAGTATGTCAGAAAAAAATCATAGTATAGTATGTCAGAAAAAATCATAGTATAGTATGTCAGAAAAAATCATAGTATAGTATGTTAGAAAATCATAGTATAGTATGTCAGAAAAAAATCATAGTATAGTATGTCAGAAAAAGTCACAGTATAGTATGTCAGAAAGAATCATAGTATAGTATGTCAGAAAAAATCATAGTATAGTATGTCAGAAAACAATCATAGTATAGTATGTCAGAAAATCACAGTATAGTATGTTAGAAAAAAGTCATACTATTGTATGTCAGAAAAAATCACAGTATAGTATGTCAGAAAAAAGTCACAGTATAGTATGTCAGAAAAAATCATAGTATAGTATGTCAGAAAAAGTCACAGTATAGTATGTCAGTATGTCAGAAAAAATCATAGTATAGTATGTCAGAAAAAATCATAGTATAGTATGTTAGAAAATCATAGTATAGTATGTCAGAAAAAAGTCATAGTATGTCAGAAAAAACCACAGTATAGTATGTCAGAAAAAACCACAGTATAGTATGTCAGAAAAAACCATCGTATAGTATGTCAGAAAAATGTCATAGTATGTCAGAAAAAATCATAGTATAGTATGTCAGAAAAAATCATAGTATAGTATGTCAGAAAATCATAGTATAGTATGTCAGAAAAAGGTCATAGTATAGTATGTCAGAAAAAATCATAGTATAGTATGTCAGAAAAAATCATAGTATAGTATGTCAGAAAGAATCATAGTATGTCAGAAAAAATCACAGTATAGTATGTCAGAAAAAATCATAGTATCGTATGTTAGAAAAAAGTCATACTATTGTATGTCAGAAAAAATCATAGTATAGTATGTCAGAAAAAACCATAGTATAGTATGTCAGAAAATCATAGTATAGTATGTCAGAAAAAATCATAGTATAGTATGTTAGAAAATCATAGTATAGTATGTCAGAAAAAAGTCATAGTATGTCAGAAAAAACCACAGTATAGTATGTCAGAAAAAACCACAGTATAGTATGTCAGAAAAAACCATAGTATAGTATGTCAGAAAAATGTCATAGTATGTCAGAAAAAATCATAGTATAGTATGTCAGAAAAAATCATAGTATAGTATGTCAGAAAAAATCATAGTATAGTATGTCAGAAAATCATAGTATAGTATGTCAGAAAAAGGTCATAGTATAGTATGTCAGAAAAAATCATAGTATAGTATGTTAGAAAGAATCATAGTATGTCAGAAAAAATCACAGTATAGTATGTCAGAAAAAATCATAGTATCGTATGTTAGAAAAAAGTCATACTATTGTATGTCAGAAAAAATCATAGGATAGTATGTCAGAAAAAATCACAGTATAGTGTGTCAGAAAAAGTCACAGTATAGTATGTCAGAAAGAATCATAGTATAGTATGTCAGAAAAAAGTCATAGTATGTCAGAAAAAATCATAGTATAGTATGTCAGAAAAAACCATAGTATAGTATGTCAGAAAAAAACATAGTATAGTATGTCAGAAAAAAGTCACAGTATAGTATGTCAGAAAAAATCATAGTATAGTATGTCAGAAAAAGTCACAGTATAGTATGTCAGAAAGAATCATAGTATAGTATGTCAGAAAAAATCATAGTATAGTATGTCAGAAAACAATCATAGTATAGTATGTCAGAAAATCACAGTGTAGTATGTTCGAAAAAAGTCATACTATTCTATGTCAGAAAAAATCATAGTATAGTATGTCAGAAAAAAGTCATAGTATGTCAGAAAAAGTCACAGTATAGTATGTCAGAAAGAATCATAGTATAGTATGTCAGAAAAAATCATAGTATAGTATGTCAGAAAACAATCATAGTATAGTATGTCAGAAAATCACAGTATAGTATGTTCGAAAAAAGTCATACTATTGTATGTCAGAAAAAATCATAGTATAGTATGTTAGAAAACCATAGTATAGTATGTCAGAAAAAACCATAGTGTAGTATGTCAGAAAAATGTCATAGTATGTCAGAAAAAATCATAGTATAGTATGTCAGAAAAAAACATAGTATAGTATGTTAGAAAAAAGTCATACTATTGTATGTCAGAAAAAATCATAGTATAGTATGTCAGAAAAAATCATAGTATAGTATGTTAGAAAACCATAGTATAGTATGTCAGAAAAAATCATAGTATAGTATGTCAGAAAAAAGTCACAGTATAGTATGTCAGAAAAAATCATAGTATAGTATGTTAGAAAATCATAGTATAGTATGTCAGAAAAAATCATAGTATAGTATGTCAGAAAAAAGTCATAGTATGTCAGAAAAAACCATCGTATAGTATGTCAGAAAAATGTCATAGTATGTCAGAAAAAATCATAGTATAGTATGTCAGAAAAAATCATAGTATAGTATGTCAGAAAAAAACATAGTATAGTATGTTAGAAAAAAGTCATACTATTGTATGTCAGAAAAAATCATAGTATAGTATGTCAGAAAAAATCATAGTATAGTATGTTAGAAAATCATAGTATAGTATGTCAGAAAAAATCATAGTATAGTATGTCAGAAAAAAACATAGTATAGTATGTCAGAAAAAGTCACAGTATAGTATGTCAGAAAGAATCATAGTATAGTATGTCAGAAAAAATCACAGTATAGTATGTTAGAAAATCATAGTATAGTATGTCAGAAAAAATCATAGTATAGTATGTTAGAAAATCATAGTATAGTATGTCAGAAAAAAGTCATAGTATGTCAGAAAAAACCACAGTATAGTATGTCAGAAAAAACCATAGTATAGTATGTCAGAAAAAACCATCGTATAGTATGTCAGAAAAAACCATAGTATAGTATGTCAGAAAAAATCATAGTATAGTATGTCAGAAAAAAACATAGTATAGTATGTTAGAAAAAATCATAGTATAGTATGTCAGAAAAAATCATAGTATAGTATGTCAGAAAAAATCATAGTATAGTATGTCAGAAAAAATCATAGTATAGTATGTCAGAAAAAATCATAGTATAGTATGTCAGAAAAAATCATAGTATAGTATGTCAGAAAATCATAGTATAGTATGTCAGAAAACAATCACAGTATAGTATGTCAGAAAATCACAGTATAGTATGTTAGAAAAAAGTCATACTATTGTATGTCAGAAAAAATCATAGTATAGTATGTTAGAAAATCATAGTATAGTATGTCAGAAAAAAGTCATAGTATGTCAGAAAAAATCATAGTATAGTATGTCAGAAAGAGTTGAGATCCCAGAGAAAGCTGCCTAGAGAAAGCTGCCTTAATTGCCACATACAGATCAGAAGGGAAGGTTAGAAAAAGGAAGGCATAAAGAATATACTCAGAAATCAATAGATAAAATGTAACCAAACGATAAAGTTTATAATCATGATTAATAACAAATGTTTAATGCATAGAGTGATTTAACAAATGTAAAACTGATTATAACAATGAACTGTGGTGAACTGTGTTGAGAAATAACAAGGGTATGTGTTAGGACATGTTTTAGGGGAATGAGATCATATAGGAGTTGTCCAGGAAATGAGATCAGCACCAGATGTTCGGGCGGGGATCCGCGATGCTTCGGACTCTGTTGCAAGAACAAGGGGCGAAGGGAAATAAGGTTCTTTCCAAGCATACGCACTCACCCAGAGGGGTGGGGGCCCAAGACTGAAGGGAGATCTGGTACTTTTCCAGGCACTAGCGCACACCCAAAAGGGTGGGATAAAGATCATGTGTTCAGAATAAGAGGAGGGGGGAACAGATAGCCCAAATCGACAATATAAGGAGACGTCTGCGATACGCAGGCTGGGATTCTACGCGGGAGCCGACCAAGCGCTCCGAGGAAGAAGATACGGACGACTGCGCTACAGAAGTATTTGAGGACTCCGTCTCTGCTCACGAAAAGAAAAGATAACCGTTCGTGGACAAGGATTACAAGACGGAGAGTTTCCCTCTCCCCACTGCTTGACTTTACCAACTGAACAACGGAAGAACACGGCAGCCCTAGAAAGACTTTGTACTGAGCCTTGAGGGTTGCTGATCGAACTCCGCTGTGCGAGCAGGAGGAATCCGAGGGTCCGGCCGGACCCTCGTTCCTAACACCTCCAAAAGAACTTTTCCATCGGACCTTTGAAATCCAGCTCCGACTGAGACGACTCGTCAACCTAACCCAATGAGTATAATCTAAAGAAGAAAATTAAATTACGAATCACGTGTAGTAACTAGTTTTATTATGTGAGCTGTAGCCTGAATCCCTGCTAACAAAATATATATATACAACCTGCAATAAATATCTAATCTGCATTTAAAGTAAAACTCTCAAGTGCATTCATTTGCTTAAAATGGTAAATGTTCCTCGTGGCAAGTAAAAAGTTAAGTCTATTGTATGTCTTACAACTGAGTTCTGAAAGGTTATCCTAGTGACTGAATCCACTTAACAACCCCTTACGGTTTTAGAAGTGATCCTAGCCGTTAAAACCTAACCTGGCAATTTACCAAGAGCACGGATCCATAAGAGGAAAGCTGCCATAACCGACGCGACTGGTGGGAGCGCCCGGGGCCTGGGTGGTCCCTCGGCCGAGCGCGCACCGACCGGAGGAAGCAGGGTAGACGTCGGGAGTAACGGCAGTTAGCGGAAGCCAGGCGAGTTTCCTCGCAAGAACACCAGCTCGGAAATCTTTTAATAGAGAGCTGAGTCAGTAGGTAGCCCCGTATCGGGCCAGAGAACCCCAGGATCTAACACGTGGCGCCCAACGTGGGGCTCGACGGAAAAGGAGTACGTTGAGTCCAAAAGGAAGAACCCCGGCGGCCAAAGAGAGGCTGCCGTTCGTGTACGAAAGACCTGAGAAGGAGGCGAGTATTGGGTAGGAAGTAACGCTGCCCAAGCCTCAAAGAAGTCCGATTGCGAGACATCCACGAATCGAAGCTGTGTGTGGTATTTACAAGCCAGCACAGGAGAACTGCAGGCGACGGAGAAGCATCGACCAGGAAAATCCGACCTGTAGAGGGGCCAGAGCCTGATCCCATCCCTTCCTCAACGCGCGACGAGAGGCTTTGGGAGGAAGGCGACTCGAGACAACAAAGACAAAGACAAAGTCCAAGATGGAGGAGCAGCAAAGCGGACCCGATGACGCCGGAGGCAGCCCGACGGCGACGACTCAGCAGGACGTGCCAGGGACACCGACCCAGGGATCGCCAGCGGACGGCAGCGAGGACCAGAAGGTGAACCCAGGGGCCAGCGGAGCGGCATCGGCGAGATCGCCAACAGATCTAGGCAAAGGAGGCAACGTACGACACCAGGTCATCCTGAAAGGCAGAGGATGGGCCACATGGGACATTTCCGTCCAACAACACCTACTCGACCTGCATCTAGACGAAGACAAGGCGGCGGTGGGAGAAGAAGTAGAACGATTGTGCCAGCAGAAGGGGGGTTATCTCGCTCCACTCACCCTCGAGAGAGGGATGGTGGTGGCGGTGGTAGGATGTTCAAACCCCCCGAGAGGCAAGAAGCAAGTGGGAGAGTGGCTACACTGGTGGCTCGTGGTAATGGAAACCATTAAAGGAAAAATAGTCACCGTGATCAGCCCATCAAAAGAGTATGATGCGGTTGTAAAGATGCTGGCCGCAGAAATAGGAGCGGGGCCAGTGACTGTCGGGGCTACAGCAAAGGCCACTTCCCGCTACAAAGAAAACCAAAAAGAGCGAGAAGACATAGCAAAATACATGGCCGAAGAGCCATGTTATGCCGACGACACCAGCGAAGATCGGGTCAGCAACTTGGGGACCGAGGGCTCAGCAGGCTCGCGGTCAGAGTCCTCCGGGTCAGACAAAGAAGACGAGGGAAGAAGCGGGGCCAAGGAGGACGAGGAGGAAGAGGAGGAGGGGGGCGACACAGGGCTGAGTGGAAGCATGGGTTACCAACTGCTCCCGCCTTCCTTCTCATCAGCGACGCCTGCGGCCGTGAAAAAGGCCCTGAAGGACTTCAAGGACCCAGAACCGGAGCGGCACAAAAAGGCTCAACAAAAGACGAGACACGGCCGCTCCCAGAACAAAGAAGATTACCTCCCAGACTTACGGAGAATGCCAGAAGGCACCCGAAAGCACGCGAACCAGACAGGGTTAACAGCCTACAACCACTTCGGAGAGCCCTGGGACATAGACAGCCATGGACTGGTGGTCTTAACTAACTCACATCTGAGGCCTCATAACTCCCGGTTCAGAAAGAGACTGGCCAGGGAAGCAGGCGAAGGCTACCAAAAAGAGTGCGAAGAACGCCTCAAGCAATATAGGGAAAACAAGCCATCGGTAGTGGTTACAAGTGGCGGAGACTCAAGTCACTTCGCGGTGATACATGTACCTATCGGAAAATATCAAGACGGCCAGGATCAGGACGACTATCGGGACGAAATAGAGGCGGCAATAGAGAAAGGTGTCACCCGCGCAAGCGAGATGGCCTTCAAAAGAGTCGTGATATGCAATGACGGGGCCAGGTCCGGCAACCTACCATGGGAGGTGGCGGAAGAAGCGGCCATGAGGATTATGCGCCTCCTGATGAAGACTGCCCATGGCTGGAGCCATATCCAAGAATTGGTAATAGTCACCTCGGTGGCCCAGTTCCACGAACGAAAAGAGAAAGTTTTGAGACCCCTCTACCAAACTGAGGGGCCAAACAACTGGAGGGCAGGACAGCCCAAATTTGAGCAAGAAGAAGCCCAAATCGTGAGAGCAATTCTGCCCCGGCTCCCGTCATCAGCAGGTTTGAAGAAGGAAGCGGCAGAACAGAAGGGATATCAGGAATCAACACCTGGGCCATCGAGGCGAAACGAGCAATATCCACCAGCCAGCTCGAGCCAGGAAAGACGCCCGAAGAACAAAGAAACCCCAGTTGCCTCCCCACGAGGAGTAGCGGTGCAGACCGATATGGAGACTCCCGGGCCAAGAAGGTCAGAAACCAGGGTCACAAGTCCAACTGAGTCCCTCGGCCTGCAGAGAATGCGCTACGAAGGAGGAGGAGAAGGGTCCATAAGGTTCCTAAGTCCAGACCAGAGTCGGGCAAGTCCAAGAACTCCGAAGACAACACCAGAACCAGCTCAGCCGGCACAGCAGTTCCAAGAACCAGAGAGGGAAGGAGATGTGGACACCGCGGCTGAAAGTTCAGAAGAAGAAGACACGGTGCCCAGCCTGACTTCGATCGAATACGAGGCTCCGGGAGGAGTGAAGGACCTGAAGCAGGGAAGCAGGAAAGGCAAAAAGAACGCACTACCCCTGCTCTCAGTGTACACGGCTTCGCAGAGGATAGCCAGAGAGGACCAGTATGGGCCCATGATCACCAAGGACGGGAGAAAGGCCTATGTACCAGAGGTTGGCCAAACCAGTTATGATATTCCGGAGACGTGGTTGCATGATCTCGAGGGAATGAAAGGAACGGTGGTCTACGCCACAAAAGGAGAATGGGCAAATTTTCTGATGACCCCGACCTACGGCTCCCTCGCAAAAGCCACGGAGCTGACGGGTAATTTCCGCACGGGCTTTGTGGCAATAGTATACGATGTCATGCTACGGCGCCTGAAGAAAGCAGCCTACAAGCTGGCAAAGGAAGAAGACAAGGCGCTAAGGCAGGACATCTCAGACAGCGAGGACGAACAGCCAAGGTCAGGGCCAGACCTCGCGCGGGGCAGCAGCCTCATCGCAGGGGACGAAAATGACGGCTTAACCAAGATGCAAGCCTCCACCCAGAGCTTTTGCGAGTTCAAAAAGATCAGGGCGATGGTGGCGAGCAAAGACCCAAAATAATCGGTGCAGGAATATCTGACGCAAAAATGGCTCATGGTAAAAGCCAGCTCCATGAATGACGAAGCAAAGAGATTGTGGCTGGCCCATGTGACTGACCAACCGATGGGTCCAGAAGAAACCGCGGAACAGCACTATCGAAGATTAGTGCTGGAAGACTGCGAAGATGAGGAGTCACAAATAGAAAAGGCAAGAAAAAGCTTAGAGAAAGGGCAAACTCTCACGCAGGCATGGTACTCCTTGCGACAGGCGATTCCGCCGGACAGGAGTGTGCAAGCCCTTAGGAAGCTGACAAAAGGCCTCATGAATGACATCGATTTTGTGACCCTAAACATCACAAAGAGTACCACAGAACAAATCCAAGAAACAGTAAGGAAGTGGGATTTGAAGAAAAAGCACCTCGAAGACAAAAGAGAGAGAGGAAACCAACCGAAGCCGCCGGTGCCCAGGCCCTCGTATGACAACGCGAGGCCCACCGAGGGACCCGGCCCTGCACCGACACCAAGAAGGCAGCCAGGGGGATTCCAGAGACCCCCGCAAGGCTACAGGAGGGAGCAGCAGGGATTCCAGAGGGGCCCGCAAGGCTACCAACGAGAGCAAGGTTTCCAAAGGCAGGAAGGGTTCCAGAGACCGGGCGGCTTCCAAAGGACCCCGCCTGAGCAACAACAGCAGGAGCCACGGCCGCCGCCAGCCAACAAGAGCGGTTTTCTCTCCTCCGAGGATTACAACAAGTTGACAACAGAGCAGAAACGGGCCCTTCGTCTCTCCCGCATGGAAGCTGGGAACGAAGGGCAGGGAAAGTAATGGCTAAACGGGCGCGGGTCACAGTGGATCATGCCTATTGGATAGGGGACGACATATATACCAACGTGGATGGAATCCCCTATCAGATAGATACTGGTGCCGAAGTGTCGATGACCCGCAAATGCCTTGAAACAAAAGGACATCTGACAGTTAAACTAGCCGATGGAACCATCAAAAAGATTCCGTTCGGCGTCTGGAAAGGAATTGTGTGGGCCCTAGGACCCTACAATTTGATGACAATAACGGACTTGAAAGAACTGCATAGCAGCCCAGAGGGTCGCACCCCGATAAAACAGCGACTGGAAATCCTAGGGGCAAAACTAATCCAAATGGGATCGTTCCCGAAGGAGTGGTACAAGCCAGTGGACATTCCAGAAGTAACCAAGCAAAAGACCGAAGAAAGCGACTTTTCCCCAAAGGGGAAAGAAACGCTCAAAGACATTCTATCTCAAGCCGGGGTGGCTAGGTTCAAAAATGACTGTGGAGACATGGGTGTAAAGTATACCCACACCATAGAAGGGGGTGTACACCCACCCGTTCGCCAGTATCCCCTGAACCCAGGGGCCGTAGCAGAAATGGACCTAATAGTCACGGAGCTCAGCGAGCTAGGGGTGGTACGTGAGGAGCTGAGTCCCATCACCAACAGCCCGATACAGGCAGTCAAAAAGCCGGAGTCATCGGGAGGAGGATGGAGACCTGTCATCAACTTCAAAGCCCTCAATCGCAGGACTGTCGCCAATCGAGCCAGCCTGATCAACCCCCAAGGCACGCTGAAAACGCTGAGACTGAAAAAGTACAAGTCCTGCATAGATCTGGCAAACGGATTTTTCTCACTGAGGCTAGCCAAAGCATCCCAAGGCAAGACCGCGTTCACCCATAAAGGTAAAGCGTACGTCTGGGAACGGCTACCCCAAGGCTACAAAAACTCTCCGAATGTTTTCCAGTCAGCCGTAATGAACATACTGGACGGCCTGGAAACAACCATATACATCGATGATGTATTCATTGCAGACGACACCGAAGAAGAACATCTGGAAAAATTGAGAAAAGTCACAGAGCGACTTACAGCGGCAGGACTGAAATTGAATCTAAAGAAATGCCAATTCGGACGATTCCAAGTGAACTACCTGGGGTTCCAAGTCTCCAATGACCTGGGACTCTCGGACGGCTTCCGGGAAAAAGTAGAGCAGATCGAACCGCCAACCTCACTGAACGAACTACAGAAGGTGCTGGGACTCTGCAACTACGTTAGGGACCATGTCCCTAGCTACCAGAAGTATGCAAGGCCGTTGTATGTAAAACTGAGAAAAGAAAAGCCAGAAGACTCCCACAAGAAGTGGGAATGGACAGCCACGGACCAAATGAGTTTGGAAAACCTGCGGGCAGCGATCAAAGACGCTTTGCGGCTGGAGCCGCGAAGTCTAACAACTAAACTGGTGGCAGAGGTCAGTTGCAACGACGACGACGCAGTAGTAAAAGTGTGCAACGAGGGCGCAGGGATAGTCACTCTATGGAGCTACACCCTGTCCTCTGTGGAAAAGAAATACCCAGCCGAAGAGAAGGAGTTGGCAGTCCTGGCAAGGTATTGGAGTACCCTGAAAGACCTCGCTCAAGGGCAGGGCATCAGGGTCCTCACCCAAAGCCAGGTTCATCGATTCCTAAGAAAAGCCACGGTGGAAAGCACGAAGGCGACGAACGCGAGGTGGGGTCGTTGGGAAGACATCCTGCTAGACCCAGACCTCGAGATTGGGCCTGCACAACCCGTGAGCAAGAAAAAGACACAAGACGAAACACCATCCGAACCGTTAGAGTGGACGCTCTACACAGACGGTTCAAGAAAAGGACAAGACGACAAAGCCTACTGGGGCTTCATTCTCAAGCACAAAGAGAAGGAGCGCTCCAGACAACGAGGCCAAGTCCCCGGCAGTGCCCAGACCGGGGAGGTAACAGCGATACTGGAAGGTCTGCTCGAGTTGGAGCGAAGAAGGGTAAAGAGAGCCAGGGTAATAACTGACAGTTATTACTGCGCACAAGCCCTTAACGAGGACCTGTCCATATGGGAAGAAAATGGTTTTGAGAGTGCTAAGAACAAGAAAGTAGCTCACGAAAACCTGTGGAGAAAAATAGCCGAATTGCGGCTAACAATGGAGCTCGACGTGGTGCACCAGAGAGCCCACACGCGAGAGGGAACTCATTGGCAAGGGAACGAAGAAGTGGATCGTTTCGTCCAGATGAGACAAATTGTCTTTGTTGGGATCGAGAAATGGGAAGATTTGCCCAAAGGAAGGGTAGTCCCAGAAGAGAATGTGAAGGAAGTGGTGCAGGCAGTGCATGTGGCACTCGGACATGCAGGCACCGTTCCGACACGGAGGGAACTGGAGAAGCAGCGCCTCTGGATTCCTGAAAGAGAAGTCCGAAGAATCCTAAAGGACTGTGAGTTGTGTGGTCGATACAACGCAGGAAGGAGAGGACAAAGGGTGGGAGGACTCACCATTAAAAGTACCGTACCCTGGGGCTCTATCTGCATGGATGTGGCAGGACCCCTAGGGGTACCAGGGAAGAGTGGAGAAAAGTACCTGTTGGTGCTTGTGGACTCCATGTCAGGCTATGTAACCACAAAGGCGGTGAGAAAAGCTAACGGCAACAGTGTTGTTAGCATGCTGGACCAAGTCTGTGGCTACTTAGGGGTGCCTAAGGAGCTCAGGACCGACAACGGTACGCACTTTCGTAACGCAAAGGTGGACCAGTGGTGCCAACAGCATGGGGTGATGAGGATCTACTCTCCCCCATATACACCCCAGGCAAATGGGGTGGTGGAAAGGACCATTGGCTTGGTAAAAACTTGGATTGGGAAGAATGCCAACTCCAGAGAATGGAGCACTAAGACCCTGGACATTGCCAAGGCACTGAACGACCGCTACCGAAGTGACAGGCCCTCCCCTGCGGAGGAGCTGATGCGCCGCCCCTTCACGTCACAGGAAGTGGGGCGAGGCTTGGAGGATAAAGAGCCCAAGCTTGAGCAAAAAGTGCCACTCCGTGTAGGACAGCGCGTCTGGATCAAGGCTCAAGTTGGGGCACCTAACTCTGCGGTCAAAGCCAAGTACGATAAATCCGATATAATAGTCAAAGTATTGGACAGCAACACTGTTCAACTTAAGAAAAAAGGAATCCAAGGAGTGGGGCAGCTGAAGCCAGTTCCGTACTAGGAGAAACCAGGAACTCAAGAATGGCCACCAACATACAAGATTTACCACCCTACGTCAGAGTGGCCAATGTCAAAGGGGTGGTTACTATGAGAAGGAGTACTACGGGGCTCTGGGCAGGAAGAGCCCTGAGAAAATTAGAATATGCGAAGAAGGGATTTCTCTCCGGAGAAAAAGAAGTGCTGCAATGGAGAGAAATTAAGAACGACTGTGTGGTCTGCCTGCAGCCGACCACCCTGGCCATCGGATGGCAGGGACCCGGAAACCAGAAACCACGCCGGATCACAGCAAGAAGAAGAGAATTTAACCAGATGTACCATAAACCAGTGAAGGTTATGGATGCATATGTATGCGGTTCATGCCGGATGGAGATGTTACCCAGGTTGACGTTCATCACCCAGTGGGATCTACGGGGGACGAAGCTGAACCTAAGGGACTGCGTCTGCCAATGGGATGGACTCCGGCTACTCCTCTGTGCGTCCTGCTCCCTACTCCAGCAGTGCGGACAAATGGTGCAGGCTGGCACTGCCGAGGGATGGCAGGTGAGAAAATTCCTTCGGCCAATACAAACCCTGGCACCTGCCTCCTGGGAGGAGGACGGGGCTGACGCCCCTGTTGACAGGTTTCACGCGCAGCTTGGGGAACCATCTGCACCAACTATGACCCAATCCGACGGTGCCCCGCTGGACACAAGAGGAGGCCGTATGGATGGCCACAGGGGATCTTGGAGGGAGTCGGTGTCAAGGAACTGGCCATACAGCCCAGCTCAGGCCGAGGTTACCTACCCGCCCCTCGCTTCTGTACAAATCCCAGCGGCCTTCAGGGTTTACCGTGACCCAGACGCGCCAGGGTACACCCCCGTCGCAGCGGGCTTACCAGATTGCCGCTTAGAAATGGCGACGACCCAGGGCTGGATGGGGCCCTGGGAACTTACGTCCTGGCACCTGTTAATCGCGGATGTGTTCTGCGATCCAACCGTGCCGATACACGAGCTCGCCCCGGTGCCCACTGAGGCTGGCGCACGCGGCACGAATCTTCTGTATAACATCACGGCTCTGGACGCGTTCAGCCACGCTGGGGCCAGAACGAAGGAAAAAAGTAAAATCTTTACGATCACCCCCGAGGGGTGGCGAAGAGACGGAGTTATGCAGATACCGGGCTCTTGGGCGGCTAGAGCAGAAACGCCCACCTGGCCAGAGCACATAATGCGCGTCATGGTGACGCTGAGAACCGTGATGGTCCCATTCGACGGCGTATACTCCATTGGGGTGGAGCTGACCAGAGCGGATGAGGCGGTGCCTCCTCCGGACCCACTCACCGATGTAAGGGGTTTAACCGCGTGGGCACGGAAGTCGTTCCGCAGACTGACGCGGGGAGGTAAAACTCGCAGTAACAGCGAGTAGAGCCAGAGAAAGGGGAAAACGGAACCTGATTGTTGACATGTCGCAGCCGCACCAACCACACCCAAGAGGAAGAAAAAGAAGAAGAGCCTCTTCGTCGCTCCGGTCGCCTAAAAGGCCATATCTTCTGTTACCAAATGAACGAGTCTATTTAGACAAACCCCTGAGAGATTTTGCATACAGGAAAGGATTTTGTGGATCCGGCGCTTATTTCTGCAGCAATGGCGAATATAAGCGCTCCCCAGACCTACAGGAACCAGGGAAGGCAGATTTGCGGAGGTCACTCCGTTCAGGCTGGGATCTCCAGTACGACAGAGCCATGGTCAGGTGGACCTCTCCATGGCTGATGCAGCCGGTCCTCTGTTGTCCTGACATGTCTCCCTGGATTCTCAATACCACCAGCTTCGAGGTGAGCGGCAAGACCCTGAAGCTACGGTGGGGTCCTAACTATGCTGATTATCTGCAAGACGAATATGTCGATATTTGGCTGGGTGAAAATTTAATTTGGACAAACAGCCCAATCATGCAGCGCCGTACAGCTCTTCACGTGAGGAACAAAGAGCGCTGTGTCATTGAAAACCGCGACGTGCCGTTGCGCACGGTGTGTTACCGCCTGCCGAGCCTAGGCCCCCCAAACCCAGATTCTGGCCTGCGCATGCGGGATTTGCCACCCACCAAGGCGCGCAATTGGATGCACGCGCAGGTTAATCGCTCAGATTTGTGGGCTAAAGTGACGGAGCTCCAGATGGAAGACGGGCAGCCATTATACGCCGCCCTCGCTCAAGTCCGGAACCTGGCCTACCCGCAAGACCAAGAGGGGTACGCTTGGCTGACTTTGGCTCCAGACCCGGACGGAGATTGCATTGGACCTCTCCCACGCCCCTTTTCGTTGGTCATCACCTATTACAAATGGGTGTGGAGGGGGCTGGACCTCAGCATTGGCCGCTACCCATCGGTACTATATCATCAGCTCCTGAAGGGTAGGATGGTCCAGAGTGATCCTGACTCTCCCCCGAGCACCAGCTCCAGCTACCACGACCTGCCGTCAGTGCTCGCACCACCTAGTGCGAGCCAGGACCTCACCTCACCATGGATCTCCCACCTCTACATGGGAGGGTTCAAGAATTTAGGCGAACCTTCACCCTAACGCCGGACTCATTGAAACAAAACGGCAAGCGACAGCAACAATCAAGTAAACGACTATGGACCGGACAAAGGTTATGTTTTTGCGTAATGGCTAAAATGGTAGCAGCACTGACAGGATTAGGCTTAATCCTGGCCATACTGTACCACTACGGTAGTGTCCCATGGGCCCTAACTCACGTACGGGTGTCCTACACTACCACAAAGAGGTTCGACCAGACATGCTGGACGGTTGAACCTGGAACGATCATTCTCTCCAGACACACTGGATCGGGGAACACCTGGCCCCAGTCGGACATTGAGGGTATGCCTGCAGCCGGCCATCAAGTCCGAGAAGGGGGAGGGACAGCACCGAACCTGACTGCTACCATCCTCGCGTGGACGACTATCTGTGAACAGAAAGACGGAAACAACGCAACCGAGGAAGAAGTAGACTGGGCAGGGGAATTCCAGAGAGTAATAGAGAATTCGACATGGAGGGTAGATGACGTATCTACGCAAGGCATAGAGATGAGGATTACGATCTTGATGAAGAAAACAGAAGAAGAAAAAAGGGCACAGTGTAATTGGATCTACCCCGAAAATGGGGTCCCAGGCTGGTACTGTTCATGGGCATGTGTCTCATGGGCAGAGCCAGGGACCGAGGGATACTGGAAATCTGAAGTAACATACGCAGCGAGCCACCGCAATGATACTTGTTTGACGATTATGCCGGCAGACGGCATGTTCTGGGGACACTACAATCTCACCTGCGAGGCCACACCACCACGGCGTACACCCCGGCGGTTTAGGGTGAGGCCACTAAGAAACACCACCATCGGCCAGCAGCACAACATCACCGGCGGAGCCGACAATGTCACACAGCAGGAAGAAGAGGTCGCGGAGGAAGTACGACCTACGGCTCAGGAGGCCGAAGAATGGCAGCCGCCGCCGCCACCATTCAAGCCGCGTGACAGTAATCAGAGAAATAGGAGCAGAAGATGGATGAGGGAATGTGTGACGCAGAAACTCCCTCTACTGGATAAGTGTTTCTGGAACGTGTTCTTTTATTGCGAAGGTCAGAATTACTTCGTAATAACCCCGGTTAACAAACCACAGTATCAGGCTCACAAGTTCATCTATCTACCCACACCTCAGGCCTGGCACGAAGAGTGGCTCAACGACACCCTGCCCTGGATATGGATAACCCCGCTGACGCATTTCAAGGGAGCCTTCCATCAGGGATACTCCAGAGCCAGCTACGGCCTTTTGGGACCAAGGACGTCCGATATGTATGTACAAAAACTGCCGAAACCCGAGGATTTGATGACAGCCCCAAGAGGGGATTTCCAAAAAATTGACACTTGTGTGACCACTAGAATGTTCACCGCTCTGAACGGAACAGAGTATCTAGCAGACGGGGCCTCCCCGCGATGCACGCTCTGGCAAGAGTGGCAACGGGCTTGGGGAACCTGGCTGTATGACTGCACGGGCCTGACAAAGAATCAAACGATCAAAGGGACCCTGCAGGCATGGAAGGAGGCCCACACCAGGGATGATAGTGTAACCTGGTGGGGCCTACAGAAGGATGAGGTGTTAGAATGGGTGGTGCCATGTCTAACTCAAACCAAAAACTACTGGGTGAAGTATCAGTACTTGGCCACAGTGTACTCGAAAGACAGGGACATCTGGCCTGGGGCATGGAGCCGACCAGACCCATACATCAGTCCACGGCCCTGGAAGATGGTGTGCAACCAAGGAAACACGACCTGCAACATCAGCTTGGCTGGGGGACATTGTGAGACCGTGCCCGGATGGGAATCCCATTGCCAGAAGCACTATGGAGCGGAATATGAAACCCATGTGCAAGAGGTAACCTGGAAGAAGGGAAAAGACAAGAAATGGAGACGATCCGGGCCACTGACCGGCAGCTGTACCAACTTGATCCTGGGCTATCGCATGAAAAACAGAGTAAATGTGAACGGCCAAATAATCCCCCCAGTAACAGAACCTACAGTGTTCCTAGCTGAGGGCCACGCCTTCAGGAAGAGCCTTTGTGAGGGTAAAGAAGACCAAGGATTTGGGTGGGTAGGACCGAACCGCCTGTATGGGAACGGAACGTGCTATTCACCGGAAGAACACTGGCTAAGTTGCGGGAGCGGCCGACGAGAACACGAGTGCAGTTGGATCGAACTAACGGGAGCCTCCATGGTCGGGACCGCAACAATTGTTGTGGAGGAATTGGCAGGAAAGATTGGAGAAGGATTCACGGTCGTGAGGGGCTGGATGGGGACTTTGTTCTCCTGGCTTTGGCCCTATTTGTTGATGGTTGTGGGAACTTTGATCCTGGGCATAATAGTATGTGCCGCCATTAAGGGCGGGGTAGCAGCTGCTGTTGCCTCGTGCTTCAAGGGGAAGTCAAGGAAGAAAGGGGAAGTAAAGGAGAGACTCCTCCCTCGAAGAAGGGAGGGGCATACGCACCTATAAAGGGTGAACCACTGGAGCGCCATAGCCATTGCAGACCCGGAACCTCAACCAAGTGCCTCAAACTAACAGATAGAAAGAAAAGAAACCTTAGACAGCCAAGATGACCGCAGCCAACGATACCACCACCACCAAACCTCCAGAAATGACCACATTCGGGGTGAGTGTAACAGACGCATTCCTGAACTCCTCTGAAGCAGCACCCATTTGCGTGCCAGTGATCCGATTAACCAGCTTGGACTTTTGGGTCCTCGAAATCATATGGTTCTTCTACTGTTGCATGGGCAAATGGTCCCTAGACCAGCCGCTAAGAATAATGGCCCTAGTTGTAGGGTTACTGAAAGCAGTGATTGAAAACATCTATCGAGGATCAATGTGGCTCACCCTGTCCTGGTTCGCAACCTACCTCCTGGGAAGAATCAACATCGACTCCACCCGCTGTGGACTAGTGAAGGGAGGAATGGTGGTCCTCTGGTTGGGAATCGACGTCGCTGCAATTTTCTACAAACCACTGAAGATGGTGTCGGCAATCGTCGAGGCCATAATGGCCGTTGCAGCGCTGGCGTACCTCGTGATCATGACCATGGCTATGAAGGAAAGAGGAAGAGGGCGTTGGCTCCACAAGATCGGCGCCATTGCTCTTTGGGGCCTAGGTTGGGGCGTGACTGTCGCCATCTACTGGGCGGGTTCCGAATCATCAATCGGGATAGCAGCCTGGCTCATGATGTATGAGCCCCTGTTTCCAAGAAAGGTCGGAGCCGCAAGCCCAGGCTTCACACCCCCTCCGATGGTGTTGGCTTCTCCGTGGCTGCATTCCCTGGCTGAAAGGCGCTCCAAGAAGCGCCTCAATACTGAGAGGGGACCTTAGAAAGAATGAGAATAAGACCACCCCCAGCTAGCTAGCTTTGCTTGTAAAAACGCGCTCACATGTAATAATTAATGAAGTCTTTGTGTTCAACATCATTCCAGGAGGATGCCCGCTGTATCTGCTGTGGAATCCTCACGGATCAGATATTGCACCTATGGGAGGTAACCCCTGCCCTCTGGTGCACCCAGTGCTACCTGGGACATTTCCCAATAGGAGCAGCCAGCGGCATCTTCTGCAAGGGAAGTATCCCTTATATACCTGCAATGAACGTAATCGACTGTATGGAGGTAGAAACGAAGGCACGAGTAGTGTGGAATTCTGCTGAGAGAGCTGTACCTGAAGTCCTCCTCTACCGTAATGGGATGTACTGCCCGCTATACGCTAAGCTCTGGGAATACCCAGACGGCACCCGGGTGTCTACCACCCATCTCACTGATGGCCGCTTTGTCGTCATTGGGCCACGCCTGCCGGCCGTGCTGTACCGCTCACCGACTCCAGGGGAGGACAACGACGCAGCAAGCATCATGGGTGTGGAACACCGCGACATGGCCAGCCAGACGGAGACCGCAGGGATAGTACCAAACCTGATGGGGATGTGGGGCTACGATGAGGAATGCGGAGAGCTGGTGGAGGTTATCCCTGAGGGACTGACGGGATATCGTGAGTCCGACGACGATGCATCAACCAGCCCGGTTCCAACCCCTGCCTCACTCTCTCCTAACACCATACTGGACCAGAATGTGTTGGCCTTCGCTCTAAGCATGGACGAGCAGCTGAGGGACGCCGCAGAAGACGACACCTTCCTGAGTTTCCAACCACCAGACTTGGACGGCCTGGTGGTGATCGACAGCTGGGAGTCGGGATCGAGGCCCTCTTCACCGGAGTATGACGTGCTCGTCATCACAGCCGACGGCTACGACGAGTTCCTGGAGGACTACATCGAATATGACAAGGCAGCCTGAGACCTCAAGAAGGGGGTGTCAAAAAGAGTTGAGATCCCAGAGAAAGCTGCCTAGAGAAAGCTGCCTTAATTGCCACATACAGATCAGAAGGGAAGGTTAGAAAAAGGAAGGCATAAAGAATATACTCAGAAATCAATAGATAAAATGTAACCAAACGATAAAGTTTATAATCATGATTAATAACAAATGTTTAATGCATAGAGTGATTTAACAAATGTAAAACTGATTATAACAATGAACTGTGGTGAACTGTGTTGAGAAATAACAAGGGTATGTGTTAGGACATGTTTTAGGGGAATGAGATCATATAGGAGTTGTCCAGGAAATGAGATCAGCACCAGATGTTCGGGCGGGGATCCGCGATGCTTCGGACTCTGTTGCAAGAACAAGGGGCGAAGGGAAATAAGGTTCTTTCCAAGCATACGCACTCACCCAGAGGGGTGGGGGCCCAAGACTGAAGGGAGATCTGGTACTTTTCCAGGCACTAGCGCACACCCAAAAGGGTGGGATAAAGATCATGTGTTCAGAATAAGAGGAGGGGGGAACAGATAGCCCAAATCGACAATATAAGGAGACGTCTGCGATACGCAGGCTGGGATTCTACGCGGGAGCCGACCAAGCGCTCCGAGGAAGAAGATACGGACGACTGCGCTACAGAAGTATTTGAGGACTCCGTCTCTGCTCACGAAAAGAAAAGATAACCGTTCGTGGACAAGGATTACAAGACGGAGAGTTTCCCTCTCCCCACTGCTTGACTTTACCAACTGAACAACGGAAGAACACGGCAGCCCTAGAAAGACTTTGTACTGAGCCTTGAGGGTTGCTGATCGAACTCCGCTGTGCGAGCAGGAGGAATCCGAGGGTCCGGCCGGACCCTCGTTCCTAACACCTCCAAAAGAACTTTTCCATCGGACCTTTGAAATCCAGCTCCGACTGAGACGACTCGTCAACCTAACCCAATGAGTATAATCTAAAGAAGAAAATTAAATTACGAATCACGTGTAGTAACTAGTTTTATTATGTGAGCTGTAGCCTGAATCCCTGCTAACAAAATATATATATACAACCTGCAATAAATATCTAATCTGCATTTAAAGTAAAACTCTCAAGTGCATTCATTTGCTTAAAATGGTAAATGTTCCTCGTGGCAAGTAAAAAGTTAAGTCTATTGTATGTCTTACAACTGAGTTCTGAAAGGTTATCCTAGTGACTGAATCCACTTAACAACCCCTTACGGTTTTAGAAGTGATCCTAGCCGTTAAAACCTAACCTGGCAATTTACCAAGAGCACGGATCCATAAGAGGAAAGCTGCCATAACCGACGCGACTGGTGGGAGCGCCCGGGGCCTGGGTGGTCCCTCGGCCGAGCGCGCACCGACCGGAGGAAGCAGGGTAGACGTCGGGAGTAACGGCAGTTAGCGGAAGCCAGGCGAGTTTCCTCGCAAGAACACCAGCTCGGAAATCTTTTAATAGAGAGCTGAGTCAGTAGGTAGCCCCGTATCGGGCCAGAGAACCCCAGGATCTAACAGTATGTCAGAAAAAATCATAGTATAGTATGTCAGAAAATCATAGTATAGTATGTCAGAAAACAATCACAGTATAGTATGTCAGAAAATCACAGTATAGTATGTTAGAAAAAAGTCATACTATTGTATGTCAGAAAAAATCATAGTATAGTATGTTAGAAAATCATAGTATAGTATGTCAGAAAAAAGTCATAGTATGTCAGAAAAAATCATAGTATAGTATGTCAGAAAAAACCATCGTATAGTATGTCAGAAAAAACCATAGTATAGTATGTCAGAAAAATGTCATAGTATGTCAGAAAAAATCATAGTATAGTATGTCAGAAAAAATCATAGTATAGTATGTTAGAAAATCATAGTATAGTATGTCAGAAAAAATCATAGTATAGTATGTCAGAAAAAAACATAGTATAGTATGTCAGAAAAAATCATAGTATAGTATGTCAGAAAAAATCATAGTATAGTATGTCAGAAAAAATCATAGTATGGTATGTCAGAAAAAATCATAGTATAGTATGTCAGAAAAAAACATAGTATAGTATGTCAGAAAAAAACATAGTATAGTATGTCAGAAAAAAACATAGTATAGTATGTCAGAAAAAAACATAGTATAGTATATCAGAAAAGAATCATAGTATCGTATGTTTGAAAAGAATCATAGTATAGTATGTTAGTTAATCATAGTATAGTATGTTAGTTAATCATAGTATAGTATGTTAGTTAATCATAGTATAGTATGTCGAAGAAATCAATCAAATGTCATTAAAAAAAGTCATGAAAAGAAGTCATCGTACATCATATAAATAAATATGAAAAATATATAGCATTCTATGTCATAAAAAGGTTATAGTAAAGTCTGACATAAAAAAGGTCATAAAAGTCATAGTATGTCATAAAAAGTCATGAATAACTCATAGTATAACAGCCCATAACAAGTCATAAAGCATGAATTAAATGTTCATACAGTGCTCATAAATGTTAAACGGAGAAAGACCAAGCGCAATATGTAGTGTGTCCAGTCTTTACCTTCTTCTTGTGTGAAAAAAGTCTTTCCAATGAAAACTTTGCCAGCCACAGTGATGCGTCCCGGACTGAACACAGGGTCGCCCAGACCGTTGTCGTTGCACAGCTGAGACAGCAGCTCTGACGGCTTCAGGCAGTCTCTCCAGGCATTATAACCGGTACTAATAGACAGAGAAGGGCGGGGGACAGTGAACCAAATGGCACAGATATAAAGTAGGCATGAATTAAGAGCCACTCCAACCAGCAGGACGAAGAATTCACATAAATGAACCAAGTGGAAAACGTGTTTATAATTCATATGTGTTTAAGAAAGACTATTGACGTTTGCAGACATATTAAAGTTATGAAAGAACATCATTGTGTTTGTTCTTTGTTCTACCTCGAGTATCTCAGAAACTAAAGCCTTTTTTGGGGGATTTGTTCGTCTACTAAATGGTTTAGCTGCCTGGTTCCCAGTCCAACCAGTCAGTAAACCCAAAGTGTCATTACAATCAATATCTGCAAAGATTCTACGTTTTGCAGACTGTGTTGGTTTTCATTATGTAAAGCTTGTGTTTTTAAATGGACTTTCTCGGGACGTGTTGCTATAAACACTATGATACCTGCATCGGACAGCTGTTTTTGGTTTGTCTATCAACCATCAATACATGAGTAGGGAGCTGCAGACCCAGACTCACAGGCTGTACTCAGTCGGCAGTCCACAGGTGGCTCTGTGTCGGCTGTAGAATCGGTTCTCCAGGTCGATGAGAGTCTCTCCCATCAGGTCGTCCCCTCCCACCAAGTCGTAGTCGTAGATCACCACCGACAGCAGAGACTCCTGAGGAAACGTCGCCTGCATCTCAAAAGATCTGGAATCAGGAATCAAAAAGGAGCTTTAAAACAACTTGAAACTATACCGGGGCTCCGATTCACCTCACGGGGACAGTCAGCCGCTCGCGCACCTTCCAAACACTGGATTCAGCTGTTTAGGGATGTAGTTGTCTCTGTCTTTGATTTCGTTCTTGCCGAGCCGGAGAACAATGTACGGGTCCGCCTTCCCGTCCGGATCGGCCGGGTGCAGGTTCGACGCCTGGAGGGGAAGGAGAGACAGTTAACACCTTGGATTAGTTCAGTCTCACGAGGAAGAGGGTTCTGTATGTCAACCCAATGCATGGTCCTGTTCGTATGGTCCTGTTTGGCTTCCATTGACAGACCTGCTGTATTCAGCCTCTACATTTATCCTGACCTGTAAGTAAATGTCGTGTTTGATGCGACATGTTTTCTCGTTTGTTTGATTCTTGTATGCATTTCAGACATTTTTAATAAAGCCCAGTTACTTTAAAATGTATTTACAAACATTTTCACGTTATGTTTTACGTATGAACAGTTGTGCTGCGACGCTCTCAACAGCTGTGCAGTTCAGTCAAAATGCTGAAGAACATTCGTCGTCAAACTGATGCTGAGCAATGAGGACGCACAGAGACGATGTAAACCCGGATGAGGACTTCGACCAGTCCGTTGGGAGGGATTCCTTTGTTGACTTTGAAGTCCCCGGTGTCGTCTGCCATGTCCTCATCCAGCTTATACAGGCAGAATCGCCCCTGCAGAGAAGAGTGTGCACGGACTGGATCAGATCAATAGTGACGATGTGTCAGTGGTTCCCACAGAGGACAATCAACCTTAAACTGTCTCACCTTAAATTTGCCAACAATTCTCTCCTCGTCCTCGTTGGCTTTCCCTCTGAACAGATCATATGTGTTCACCCAGTCATCGAAAGGTCCGAAGCCTGTCTCCAGCTCCTTGGTGTACAGCTGCAGAGAGATTGTCAGCGTCAATGTATGCAGGATGGAGAATCCCATACTCCACTCAGACCTTTGTTCTTCTACGACAACATGTCGATTCTGTTTATATGTTCAACAAATGCACCAGAAATTCACATTCATATCTGAAATTCATCTCTCCATGTGAATTATACTTGTTAGAAACAAAATATAAGAATATATCTTTTGCATACTGAGCTATGGTGGGATGTACGTGATGATACACAGGTGAACTAATGCCATGTTGGAGTCAGAGAGTCTGCCGTGGTGTTCCTGACCCTGCAGTGTTTGTGCACAGAGTACCTTGAGTGTTGCTAATTTGGAAGGCAGACCGAGCTTTGGATCCACGGTTTCTTTTACTTTCGGTTTCTTCTTGCTGCTGACTGATGGAACAAAGAAAGGAGAACAATATACATGGGAGATAAACACTGACACAAAGCACCGGTGCATGGATGTGAAGAGAAAGCCAGAGCATTTCCTTTGCGTCGTGATGACAAAGCGGTTAGTAGCAGAGAATAACTTCTGAAACATGCTTCAAACTGCCATTTGGAAACCTACGAGTGACGTCTGGGATTTAAACCCTCGTCTCCAGAAGAAACATGAGAGTTTTCCCTTGTTATTGTATCATTTGTTTCCACCTGTCCTTCCTGGAGAATTTGTCAGAAACATTTGACATGCTGCCCACCGGAACATGAAAGAATACCACACTGATCCCCCAGAATAAAGTGGGCACACCACCGCTGAATGTGCCTGGAGGGTAACAGTGGCAGCCTCGCAGATGTATCCACATGGTTGTAGTTACCAAGCAGAGGATTTCCTCAAGGGAAGTCAGAATTAACAGGCTAAACAATGGCCTGAACGTCCTCCAAGTCCCTTAAAGCTAGTGTGTAACTTTCATCTCCCCCAACATTTAATTCATATGTCAAAGTCCTGCACTCTAGCTTTAATAACAACTGTTTCAGCTGAATGTCCATCGCTGAGCAAGCCCTGATACGGCAAAGCTGCAATGCACAACAATGTGTGTGTGTGTGTGTGTGTGTATGTGAGGGGGAAAGTACTGGGATAACCCTCCCTAACACCACTTTACTTGCTATTTATATGAGACTTAATTGATAGTATTAGTGGTAAAAGTAACATGTGCAAAGATCTCCATTCACCCTGAAATAGCTGAACAATAATAATACAGCTGAATGGTTCTACAAAGACTTTTTTATGGGAATTAATTCCGATGTTGCAGCCATTGATCCCCTGTCCTGACTTTTAACACAGCTATTCTCAAGATTTAGTCATTTACTAATTGTCATGTTTCTGGAATCAGACGATCGACGAAGCATCAAATCATCAGATTATTATTTTTTTTTATCACCAAGTGTTCACAGGGAACGTGTGTAACGTCACATGAGAGGAGTTCTTACCTTTTTTAAAGACCTCGGGGAATGGAGAGTCGTCCTGCTTGACCTGGAACACGAACGGGTTCTCAGTTTCATTTTGAAATGTTAAGTTTCAGATCTTTTGCAGCAGAAAGTGACGAATCTGAGCTACCTGTTTCCCTACAGACGCGTAGTATTTCGACCACCAGTCGATGACACACGCTGCTGATTCGTCATCGACGGTCCGCTTCTTCCGCTTCGTGGAGCGACCGCGAGTGCTTCCTGGCAGCATGTCCTGGATTTAAAAAGGACACGCAAAGAATAGTCAGACACTGATATATGGGATCCATAAGAACCTGATCATTTCTTCAGTTAAATATGCAGTAACCTTTTTCTTCTTGGCTTCTTCCTTAAGTGTGGGTGGGGCTGGAGCTGGAGGTGGAGGAGGGGCTTCATCCTCCACAGTGATGAAGAAATCTTGAATTTTCAGTGGTACAGACCATCTGGTGTCTCCAGCAGACTGGTACAGTCCTATTGGACAAAAGACAAAGATCAGTCTCCTGGTGGGACACGATCAGTGGGCCGAGAGGACTGGAGGACTCATCAATAAAGGGATGACGTGCTTTTGTAGGCCAACCTAGAAGTTAGCGTCTCATTGGTGCCATCGACACATCGAGACGATGACACCGCAAGTGCAATGACGTTGACTCGTTTCCAGGTTTTCTTTCTTGCAGCACTCTAGAGTCTTCATTATCGTTTTGTAATCCTTTACAACGGGGATACTGACAAAAGAGCATGTCGCACAGGGACGACTTTATACTTATGTTGACTATGTGCTCTGACTACCTGGCATGTTAGCGTCCGAGAACATATTCTTCAAGTGTGCAACATGTTGCTTTTTCTTATTCGTGGTTATTTAATATGTGCAATATGTGTACTGTGCGGTCGTGATGTCCTTTAGTACTGTGGCTGTTTCTTTTTGTATTACGACTGTCTTGTGTGCAGCATTTGAGTCCAAGACAAATTATCCCCGTGTGGCCAATGGAGTATATCGTCTCATATGTTTGAAAAGAGGTTTTGTTTCCTATTTTCTTATGTAAAAACATTACTTTATTTTTTTTTTTAAAGTGGCTTTGAATCTGACTGTAAAATCCCTCAATGTTTCACACACACACACACACACACACACACACACACACACACACACACACACACACACACACACACACACACACACACACACACACGTATTACCCTGGCTGTGGGTGCTTTGTGGCTGTGGGGCCAGGGGAGGTATCAGCGTCTCCTTGGCCTTGGGCGGTTCGTGTATCTCGATGGGAGCAGGCAGGGGCGGAGGTGGAATGTATTTGAAGGCGATGAGGTTGTTGATAATGTGATTTCCAACCAGCGTGCTGCGACCAAAGGCCCGCCAGTCGACAACGGTGATGCTGAGAGGAGGGTGGAGGTGTTCGTTCTCTGGTAGCTCCTAAAGGACGGCACGGTAGATTCCATACATTATCCAACAAATGTATGGATTCAGTCAGACTCGGTGCAAGGACTCAGGGATCTGCTCCCATTCAGACTCAAGGTGACCAGTGAGGTCTGTACATCTGTACTGGTCTTACCAGCTCTATGGCATCAACCAGCGTGGTGAAGTTCGGGTTGGACTTGCACTTCTGAATGACGGAGGAACGCAGTGTTATTCCCGCACACTCTATGAAGACCTAGAGAAAGAGAGAAGCGTTTTTTGTTCGTCAATTTCATGATCTGATCGTTACATTCCTCAGATCCTTTCTTCTGATGAGCACATTTACGGGACGCTATGATCCTTCCTGAGGTTTCTTCAATATTTAATCAAAGGTGAAAGGAGAGAAGCTGTTGTTAAGACTCTTGTGGTCTGTATAAATAAAATGATCTGGACGTGACACTATGGGACAATACAGGATTTTATTCCGGACTCCGATGGGACAAAACATAGGATTTCAAAGGAGAGACGGGGATTGGAGATTGCGATGTGACATGGGTTGTTTTCTGTTTGTGTGTGTGTGTGTGTGTGTGGGGGGGGGGGGGGGGGGGGGGGGTTGTACCTGTGGGCGATCAACAGACAGCAGCTGAACCTTCTTCAGCTCCCTCATACCCCAGAATAACACCTGGTGGACAGAACACACACAAGCGAAGTGGTTGGGTTGGATTATGAGAACGAAAGTGTTATTTGTTGGCTACGTTGAAAGAAATAATAACAAAAAGCCAAACCTCCAGCCTGAAGGTGCTGAGAACCGGTCTGATGTTGGCAGGAACCGTGTAGAAGCCTCCTTGCTGTTTCTCCAACGCCGGCAGACTCCTCTCTCCAGACTCTGGGATCTAGAGATTCATCACAGTGACGCTCGTGCGTTACTCTACATTCCTCATTACGGTTCCATGCTGCGTTATCGCGAGGGAAACCAAACGGCCGTCGACTGACCTGCAGCAGTTCAAACGCAGCCAGCAGGTCTCCTCCCGGCTGGCTGCCGCAGTGTATCGGGCTGTAGTGCAGAGTTGGAGGAGTGTAGGGCTCAGAGGCCAAGCGGACCTCGGGCACCGCCACTGTGGATCCCAGATACTCCGGCTTACCCTGTGCACGGCAGATCAGAGAGAGGCGCTCACAAGGTCTGTTGAGCAGCAGAATATCTAGAATATGGAAACCATTACTTGGTTCATTTGTCAATCAATCCATCTGTGCAGCGTTACCAGCATGTCCTCGTCGTACACCTCGACGAGAATGCGCAACGGCTCCTCTTGGATGTGACGCAGATCTCCAATCAGCAGCAGGTGGTTCATCAGCAAGCTCTGATTCCATGTCGGACTGAGAGTCTGACTGATCACCTGACGTCAACACACACACACACACACGCACAACATAAACACAGTAAGAAGAATTAACAAGTGTGTCAGTCCAAAACACAAAGATATTCTGTTCAATATGATATAAAACAGAGAAAGGCAGGAAATCTCCACATCTGAGAGGCTGAAAACAGCATTTTCGCTTGATTATACTTTTCTGACGATCGACTAATTGTTGCTGCTCTATACTTTTAATATATAATGCATTCCAAGGATGTGTCTATAATCCTTATAGTCCTCTGTCGTGCCATAACAAATCAACACTCAGCTGCGTCACCATCCCTCACTACACGTCTTTGTTTGTGTCCGTGGATTGAAGCACAGCTTGCAGAACTATAAGCACGACCTGCGGTTTGACCACAGTTGACGATCAGCATCCCAGAGAAACGTTGCCGACATTCTAGGAACACGAACAAAACACTTACCTTGGTGGTTTGGCTGTGTGACAGACAGGTGACTCGGGCAAAAGGGTCCGATAGGCCGGTGGTGTCCGCGGCGATGAGACCACGAGCCTGATACATGTGGCACCTCAGCTGGAACATGTGCTGCACTGGAGACGCAGACCAACACGCACCGTATGATGTCGTTCAGGCTGACGTTAAAGCATCACTTTACCCACTTCTCAAAATCTTGTTTTTCCTCTTACCGTAGAAATTGTAATATTTAAATGCTAATTCAAATACTGAAGACAGAAAACAGTAAGTGTTGACCGTTTTACAATGTGTGAAGTTCAAAGACAAAATGCCAAAAAATAAGCAGGAAAAAGGAGGGATTGTGATAGTCGGCCTGTCGCTCACCTGCACAGAGCAGGGCTGTTGGAGGGCCTCTGCCGATCCCTGTGGCCAGACCGTACCCCGTGGGCAAGTCGTCCAGCATGTGGATGGAGTCGGCACTGGCTCCATACCACAGATACACGTCCACCTTCGCTTGGACCGTCAAGTCTGCACCACACTTCCCTGGAGGCTGCACACATACAAACACGTGAGTTCATGTCTGCATGCTTTAATGGCAGGTAAACACATTGTTTGTCTCATGCTGTCTGTCTGAATGTACCTGTATTCGCCCTTTAGTGCCTGTCTCTTTAAGCATCATCCCCCGCCCACAAAAACCCAGTCTGCTCTGATTGGCTTGTTGAATCTCATGTTTTCTGATTTAGTCCGACCACAAAAGAAAACCTGTCAGGGTCGTTATATTTCACTGGTTGAGGTGAATTAGCTAAATTAGTTTTTCATGATATGTCCCCTTTAACGCAACATTCAAAATTGGCCCCCGGCTCAACGACACCAGAACTGCACGACCCCTGGCCGTGGTTAGGGTTAGGCTACTTTCCTCTGAGTGAAAGCCGACCCCAGATCCACAGTCTGTTTGGTACAAGCTTCGCCGTTTTGCTCCGCTATATTTGCACGTTTATTTCATTTATTCAGCCTCTTCCTTGCGAAACTGTCGCCTTCATTTGAGGTAATGTTTGTGTGCGTGCGTTGACCTTTAGGAACAGTGTCAGTATCTTGCCACAGTGGATTCCTCGGGCCTCCCGGCTGCTGGAGTGCAGCAGGTCTCTGGCACGGATCCGAGCGTACGCAACGCGCTTGTTGTTGCTTAACAGCCACACGAACACGTCGGGCACCGTGTGCTGGGGCTGCAGCGGAGTGTGAGGGCGTGCACATGGGTGTGAGAAAGGTTTGGATGTAAGAAGGTAAATCAGGAAAAACATGAAACGCACACACACACACACACACAGGGTGAGTCCCGTACCTCCTCCACAAGGAAGCGTAGTTTCTTCTGTATTTTTCTTGCATTCAGCAGCATTTTTTTCACACCACCAGGGAACTTCTTATTGTCTACCATGGACTGGGCCTCTTCTATCATACTGTCCTGTAACACACACACACACACACATACACGTTTTATATGAACTGTTGACCTGGGAAACACACGCTAAGTCTTTCATGTAGAACATTTTTGTAAACATCTCACATTTGCAACTAAAAGTCCTAATTTAGCAGTCCTAATTAATAACAAATCTATAAATCCACTGCACTGTGAAACTAGAAATGAATACGTTTGATAAGTCTTCACCTAAGGCCTCGCGGCGAAGACGTAGCTGTTGATATTTAAGGAGGCAGATATTTAAGGAGGTATTGTCAGTTTGTGTTTGTGTTTCTGTGCGTGTCGGATTTCCCCACCAGTTCCTGTTTACACAGGGTGAGGCGTTTCCTGTCCAGCTGCGTCAGGTAGCTCGACTTTAGCTCTGCCTTCAACTTGTCCTCCGCTTTTGCTATGAAACTCCTGCAGGAACACAGAACAGTGTCTCTGTTTAAATATGCAAATCAGGCATTATCTAATGGTAACGTCTGGCGAATTTAAGAGAAATCTGCAAAGGCAAATAGACATAGTAGTAAAATAAACAGATGTTTTCTTTCCACTCGTCTGAAAGAAGATGTTATGGGAGCAAAACAGACCAACATCTCTAAATTGATCAGTACGTGAAAAACAATGCTTCTGCCTGTAGTGTCTCCTAAAGCAATGCTGCTGAGACTTTCCCACCATCGCTGCAGTGAGACATAAACAGTGTTATCGTGTTCTGAATACCTGGCGTCCACACAGAATTCTTTGAGGACGGTTTTGAGCAGAAGCGGCGTCCCCGGATCTGACTTCTTGTGTAGCTCGGCTGCACCGGCGACACCCTCCTCCTAAAAGACAATAAGTGTTCGTGTTGTTACTGCGATGGCTGTGAAGCTGGCCATCAGGTGTTTCTGTGGCCACTGTAATACCATACATTCCTGAACACACAGATCCAGTATGAGTGTGTACATACAAACAGCACAGCTATGCTTTCCAGTATATTAGAGTTGTAGAGTCGGTAGGTTCTGTTCTCCCAGTTACTCAGCACATTGATGCACGGCTTCTCCGTCTCCAGGGGAAGATACATGTAGTGCCTAAATGCACACACACACATACATACTGTAAACACAGTTATCCCCAAAATGAACTGGGAGGAAACAATGAGGAACAATATATTGTAAAGTTAGAAAACTCTCCTCTTCACAGGGACTCAAAAGGTCCTGTGGTGACATCACTTGCTACAAGACGAGGAAGAGAAGCAAATCCCCTTCTTTCCCCTTCTCCTACTTTTAATAACTAAATGTAAAAGAGTTGTTATAACTAGTAGATTCAATAAGTGCTAGAGATAATTGTATCTGAATTCAAACTCTGAAAGCAAATAAAAAAGACCAAATAACACAATACCTAGAAATATGATGGACCCTTTCTGTTACAGTCTCGCTTTCAGGCTCTTGTTTTTTAAATTGACATCATTCAATATTACATTTGTTTGCACTTTTGCGGGTTTGGTCATTTCTTGGCTCCACCTTTGCAAAGGTGAGTCCGGCTGAGGTTGGATATGAGCAAAGACTAATTACCAATCACTGCAATTATACAATGAGGCGCGTTCCCTCAGCAGTGTCTGAGACAGTGTGCATAACTTGCACACAACATCAAACATCTTTCAAGGCTCAACAGAACATCAAGAATCATACAACAAAGCGACTCAACTTGTTTCCTGCGACGATGAGCGGCTTCTGCGGAGGCGTGGCGGACTTAGGGTGCGGGGGCGGGGGCTTAGGGGGCGAGGGCTTGAACATAGGGGCCGAGGGCGTGAACTTAGGGGACCGGAGAGCGAACTTAGGGGACCGGGGAGCGAGCTTAGCGGACGGGGGAGCGAGCTTAGCGGACGGGGGAGCGAGCTTAGGGGACGGGGGAGTGAACTTAGGGTCCGAGGGCGTGGAGGTAGGGTCCGAGGGCGTGGAGGTAGGGGCCGAGGGCGTGGAGGTAGGGTCCGAGGGCGTGGAGGTAGGGTCCGAGGGCGTGGAGGTAGGGTCCGAGGGCGTGGAGGTAGGGGCCAAGGGCGTGGAGGTAGGGTCCGAGGGCGTGGAGGTAGGGGCCGAGGGCATGGAGGTAGGGGCCAAGGGCGTGGAGGTAGGGGCCGGGGGCGTGGAGGTAGGGTCCGGGGGTGTGGAGGTAGGGTCCGGGGGCATGACCTGAGGCTCTCTGGGGAGGAGCAGGGAGGAGGGGGAGAAGGTAGGGGAGGTGCTGCGAGTAGAGGAGCCGGTCCTGTCAGCGCTGTCCGGGACGTCCAGCACTCGTCTCCTCCTGACATCAGGACTGGGGGGAGGGGCGGGTTTGTCTGAAGCCTCCAAGACATTACCGCAGATACCTGAGGGAGGAATCAAAGCGAGGACGAGGGTTTCTTTGTGCATCAGTACATTTACTCAAGTACTGTACTTAAGTACTGTACTTAAGTACTGTACTTAAGTACTGTACTTAAGTACAGTTTTGAGGTCGGCTACTTGTGCTTACTTTTTCTGCACTCCAATTATTTGATAACTTCAGCTACTTTACAGATTCAGATAAGAATACAAAATATAATCAACACATGTTTGAATATCATTATGTCAATAACAATTCACAAGCAGTATAAAGTATATGTAAATATAGTGTAAGTGTAGATATATAATATGTATAAATACATGTAAATTAACCAGCTACCAACTCTCCTACTTCTCTCCTGAGGTTTTATTCTTGGCTGCAGTGATAAACACAGAGTGGACCAAATAACAAAAACACTTTAATCTCCTCAAGTTCAAGACAATAACTCAAACTACTTAGAAAAAAAACCTATCAACACATATTCATTCAATTTAATTATGAACCGCTCAGTATTTCTTACATGACTATTATATTGATTTCAATGCGTGACGAACTTCTATTGAAAGCAAAAACAATCGAGACGAGAAGGCAAGAAAGAGTGAGAGCAGTGGATTTGGCGACTCACCCATGGAGAACTCGAAGCTGATTGGCTTGTCTCCGATCTTCCTGTCAATCATGGTGGCTTCGAATAGCGTCCCGAACAGCAGGAAGCTTTCGCTGTGGTCCGGATTAGGCTGAACAAAGAACACATGTATTCATTCAGCGTGACACGAGGATTATACGTGTCACGCTGAAGCACTTCCATGACCTGAGAATGATCAGTATTGTTAGAGAATGAGGAGGGATTTGGAAATGGCAATTTGGTGGAACAAAACCATTTAGCATTATGAAATTACTACATCAAGTTTCTATGTTGGGGAATATTGAGGGAATTAAAACACTTCTCACCGCAGGAGGAGATTCCACAGGCTGGACTTCTGCAGCCACATCTTTTCCTTTGTCATCCTCGGCGGCTCCTCCTCCTCCTCCTTCTCCTGCAGGAGTCTTACCGTCCTTCCCTCCGCCTTTCCCTGCTTTGGCGTCCTTCTGCGGTTTCACCGTTCTGCTGAGTTTGGACTCGGAACCCGTCCCTCCTGACATGATCTCCACTGCCAGCTCCATGTAGATGCGACCCCTGACACCAGCAAGGATTTGGAGGTAATGTATTGCTGATAAGTTCTAAGTCAATTATCAATTTCTCCCATAATTGAATTTGTTGAACATTAACCTGAAGGACACGCCCTCTCCGATGCCCTCATTCAGCTCCACTGTGTCGTCACCTGTCGAACTGCTTCTCTCAGAGCCGTACAGGTTGATCCACGAGGGACCAAAAGTTGGTAAAAACCCTGGAGAAAGACAAACAATCGTCACCGTGATCCCACCAATGATTCTTCCCTCCTATAATTCCCGTCTGTCCTCAGTCCCCTGCGAATATTTCTCATTCCCCTAAAGTTCGCCTTCTTCCTGCATGACTTCATCTCTGCTCCCCCCCCCCCCCCCTCACCTCTGTCACCATCCTGATCATTGGAGATGCGCCTCAAGTCAAAGTAATGGGTTCCGATGACAATGTCGGTCATGCTTCCCTCATCCCAGACCTGTGGAGGGGAGACCAGTCAGCATGCTGCGATGTCCATACTTGTGTTGTGAATAACGTAATTCTATGTTTAAATAGAAGAGTCAATTAGTGGGGAGGTTTAGCAGATTGTCAGTCCCGCCACCTCCCACATGATAACAGTTCAGACCTGGATCTTCAGTCTTTGACAAAGAGGGGGAAACATCTCTGTGAAGACGATCTGCTCGTTCCACTCCGGCTCTGCTGTGGACTTCTGAGTGGATGTGCGACCCTGAGAGGAGGGGGGGGGGGAGATTAGATGAGTTAGACTTACATAAAACAATATTTCAATCAGGAAAATAAAAGTTCACCATGAATGACTGAAAGTGGACCAAATGGCTGGAAACAGCATCTTTCCTCAGGACAATGCAGTAGTGATTACTTTTGGTCTAGAACTTTGAGGATAAGATAAAATAACCATGTATTTGTCCCAAAGCAGGGACATTTTCAGTGTTAAGGCTTTCAAATTTGCAACAGTTGCAACAGTTTTTCAAGAGAAGGTGTGAATAGAGTTCTGCAGGCAATGGACCAACTACCAGGATCCTATTGGCCCCGAGCAGCGTCTGGCAGTCTGTCTGAGGTAAACCGCCGTACAGTCTAAAGCTAAGCTCTTTGGTTGAGCTTCCCTTTAACACGATGTTCTGAGTGAATTTGAGTTCCCTCTGGTAAACGGTTACAGTGTAAAGTAACAGTGTTTATGTTCAGGACTTTTATTGTGAAGGGCACGACAGACGTAATGGACCTGTAATGTGCGCCTTTCTTAGGGTTAAATAAAGTAAGAAAATATGATTAATAAATAAACAGTAAAATGCTAAATATGTTACATCTATTGTTACATCTATTGTTATGTTACGACATTTATGCAAACATGAACCATTGTTTTCTGCTTCGAATTTGTTCTTGTATTCACAACTATTTAAACCTGTTCCCTGAAATATATGTCACAATTAAACTTGTATAATTTTTTGATTGATAATGAAATGAATTCGAAGAACTGTTAAACTTAAATAAGCATATATAAAAATGTCCGTAATGGAGATACCACCCACCTCTTGTTTGAAGAAGCCCACCACCACGTACGGGTCTATGAGTGCTGTGTCGCCTCCTATGAAGGCCTTGGTGACATTGGCCATCATGCCGGAGTTGCTCCGTGGAAGGCCTTCAGCTCGATACACCTTCACAAAGTAACGAGCCCAGGGACGCTCGGAGGGATAGCCTTCTGGTATCAGCAGGTTCCTGAGGGAAAGGACGGCACAGCAACGAACTAATGTATTTCCACCCAGACCAAGTCGATTTATAAAGCCTTTTCATCAACCAGGTTCATCAGCAAAAACTGATTACAGCAAGTCATGAGACTACAAGTCTAAAGCCAGGCTAAGAACGCCACGGCTGGGTCCCACCAGCAAGGATTCATTTTTTTATTTCATCATAAAAAACTAGCTTAAAATAAGGAAGATTTAATTTAAACCTCTCTTCAAACGTCAGTTTAAGTTTTACTCAAAACCAAAGTGCATAACACTCTCAGTGGAGAAAATCTAATATTAATATAATAATATTATAAATAAAATAATATCATATTAAATTTCAACCGAATATGTTTGGTATCTCTGGAGATGTTTTGGTTGTTACAGTTTAAAATGACAGTGGGACATTTTAAACTAAAAGGTGAGCGCATACAGTTCCAGAGGTGCTCATGATGTTAAATCTTGCAACTATTATTGCATAGCTCTCCGATATCGTGTTTCTGTAACCTGTTCAAGAACACCTGATTAGTCTAATAAAGCAGGAAGACTGCTAATTGGTCTGCTGAGACCCTCAGCTCATTTAAATCAAGATTGAAGACTTTTCTGTTTGCTGCTGCCTTTAATTGAACCACATTCAATTAATATATTAATCAATTTCCTGCATTTCTGCATTTTACTACTGTATTTTATTTCTTACACTGTTTTTTTTTTTTTTTTTTTATGTTTTAATGCAATGAATGTTCTTAATTGTTTTTAAATCTCCTTTTCTTTTGCCTTATGTTTTGATGCTTTTAATGGTTTTATGTGAAGCACTTTGAATTACCTTGTTGTTGAAATGTGCTATACAAATAAACTTGCCTTGCCTAATTACAATTTAGAACAAAAGAAAGGTATCATACTTGTTTATCTCCTCCGCAGCATCACTCGACTTTGGTCCTGGCTGGGTGGCGTCCCCCTTTGCCGAGACGCTGATGTCACACTTGACATAACCTTTGACCCCGGTGCTAATGTCACTAGGGTTGGTCAGCATTGCCCACTTGTTGGTGAACCGATGACCTGAGGGAGCGAGAAAGAGACAACGGGTTGACCTCTGAAATCCTCTTCTCGAGGTGGACTGAGAGAGGCGTCAGAAAGAGGCGAGCTACCTGGCTGCCGGTGGACTGTCCACACGTCCAGCTTAAAGGACCCGACACTGAAGCTTTTTCCAAGCATTTTGGAGTGCATCACCTGGAAAGAGTGAGATGCACAGAAGAGACGGAGCTAAATCAAACCAGAACTACCAGACCATGAAAAAAACAAAAACAATTCACTATTATCTCCCAACTTATGGAATATGACTGTAGATGACACATTCAGACATGTAGTGGAAAGAATGTTTCACTGACAGATCATAACAGAACACCTCATTGTGTCTATAAGTACAAACATGTAGGCATTCTGATGATCATTTACAATATATCACATGAAATCTGAACTTATCTTATTTCAGCTGCTTTTTTTTTACTTACCGTCAGCTTGATGACTTTGTCGAAAAAGAACTCTTTATGGACAAAGAATTCAAACACGAAATACTGGCGGGAAGAAGAGAAGGGGACAATAGGACAGAGACATAGATGATTCATTTGGGTTCTCTCAGATCAGTAAAATCCCCCAAAAAGGACTTCTTCTTACCTCGTTGTAAAAGGGAGCATTGGTCGCTTCTTTGACCGAAGTCTGCTTCTTCTCATCGCCGATCTCAATCACCACACTGGGGTCGATGTTTTCTCCCACCAGCTGCCTGGCCTCTGTGATGTTAATGGAAATCTACAGGCCCGACAACAAGTTACATACCACTGCACAGATGAGAAGGAGCTATTCCCAATAATAATAACAAAAATAATACGTAACCCAAACATATAGTCCATGACTGTGTGCGCTGTCACCTGGAAGCTCTGGGGTTTCCCGTCGCTCTTCTGGATGCAAGTCTTCAGTTTGGCCCTGTGGAAGTTTCACTGCAGGTCAGAGTCTTAACGTCACACAGGAACATAGTTCTGGCAGTTCGGCAATACATTCTGATGTGCTGGTAGATATTGATTCACATTCACTGCATGCAGGCAACTGTACCGAGAGGCACTGACCACTTTGGGAGAGATGTATAACTATGTTAGTTTTGCTTCTTAAATATGCCCAGTATCTGCTCCCCAGAATACTGTTCATAAAAGTGATGTAACGTGAACATGTCATACCTTTTATTGTTTGGTATTATTCTGGTTCTGACTGCAGAGGTGTCTGGTTGGTCCTCTGTGTTTTTTTTTTCCTCCAGCACGGCAGACGCTTCAGAAGGTTCCTCCACCTCACTGTCTGCACACACACACACACACACACACACACACACACACACACACACACGTTTTATTAGGTCAATGTTTGGGGACATTACATTGACTTAGAGTAACTTCCTTGAGACAAACCCTAACCTCAACCACTGACTCCAAAATTAGCTTTTTTTTCCGACAAAATTATGTTCCCATACAACTAAACTGCACTCTCAATCACACAGAGTGCATTGTTGTAGTATGGGAACGTCATTTTGTGCGAGACAGGGATGCAATTTGGAAAAAGCAGATTTTTGGGGACACAGCTTTTGTCCGAAATTGCACAAGCTGTACCCAGTTCACCGGTCTAAAAACAGACTTTACTTTGTACAGCTTGGAGCCATGAAAAATAAATGTCCTGTCTAACTACATGTACTTTGAGCTTCCTATTCGTGGGAAGGGTCAGTGAGATTATTCAAATTATTCTGATAAACAATGGGCCTCAAGTTTTTTCCTAAATTTGTTCTCGAGAAAGATCCTAAAAAACGTCTACGGACCGCAGAAGGAAATGGCCATCTTAAAATGAATTCACAGAACTCAGGGACGGTTACATCCTGTGAGGAATGATGCTCTGCGTGGTCCTCCTAAACCTACACGACCCATGATTGCTGTTACACCAGCTTTTAACATGTGACTGTTTGACAAGGGTTAGTCGAAGCCACAGTGATACGACAGGAAATATTACTCGATTGTACACTGTCAATACAACCAAGGTTGTGTGTGTGTGTGTGTGTGTGTGTGTGTGTGTGTTTGTTTTCCAGGCCTTACCCATAGCTCCCTTGTTTGACAGGACCAGGTCTGTGCTGGCTTTCTTTTTCTTCTTCCCTTTCAGGCCAAACATCAACTTGGCCTTCCTGCTCACAGAAGAGGAAGATGACTTTTAGTCTGCAAATCTTATTTTCAACCCTCTCTCTGCTACGAGATACCGACAACTACAGTGCACTGAAGAGCAACAACGCAAGAACCACTCGAGAAGTTGACGCTTTCAACAATATTCTCGTCTTTTGAAATTCCTCTTAGGTACGAAAACAACCATACAAGTGGCCCAGCCCCGTCGCAGGAGTCATGTGACATTACTCTGCTGTTGTAGAAGTTTTTCACAAATAGATTCTATATTTTATTACTCTTGAAGCTATTTTCAATTTGAAAATATATAAATTACAAATCATAATATGTTAACTTTATCCTGTTTGACTTTGCTATATGATTAATAAAGCCTAACAATATCAGTATTCATTTAAATTGGCTATTGATTCTATTGTTCAACACTACAAATTCAATATGAACATATAATTATTTGACCTCCTAATTGCCCATCATAAGACAGAGTTGTTCCAGACAAATCACTTTGTTCTTTTTGTTGATTTAGATGTATGTATGTATGTATGTATGTATATATATGTATGTACAGTATGTATGTACAGTATATATGTATGTACAGTATATATGTACAGTATGTATGTACAGTATATATGTATGTACAGTATATATGTACAGTATGTATGTACAGTATATATGTATGTATATATGTATGTACAGTATGTATATACAGTATGTATGTATGTATGTATATATGTATGTACAGTATGTATGTACAATATGTATGTACAGTATGTATGTATGTATATATGTATGTACAGTATGTGTGTACAGTATATATGTATGTACAGTATATATGTACAGTATGTATGTACAGTATATATGTATGTATATATGTATGTACAGTATATATGTATGTACAGTATATATGTATGTATATATGTATGTACAGTATGTATGTACAGTATGTATATATGTATGTATATATGTATGTACAGTATGTATATACAGTATGTATGTATATATGTATGTGCAGTATGTATATACAGTATGTATATACAGTATGTATGTATATATGTATGTACAGTATATATGTACAGTATATATGTATGTAGAGTATATATGTACAGTATGTATGTATGTACAGTATATATGTATGTATATATGTATGTACAGTATATATGTATGTATATATGTATGTACAGTATGTATGTACAGTATGTATATATGTATGTATATATGTATGTGCAGTATGTATATACAGTATGTATGTATATATGTATGTATAGTATGTATGTACAGTATATATGTATGTATATATGTCTGTACAGTATGTATGTACAGTATATATGTATGTATATATGTCTGTACAGTATATATGTACAGTATATATGTATGTATATACATATGTACAGTATGTATGTACAGTATATATGTATGTATATATGTATGTACAGTATGTATGTACAGTATGTATGTACAGTATGTATGTATATATGTATGTGCAGTATGTATTTACAGTATGTATGTATGTATATACAGTATGTATATACAGTATGTATGTATGTATGTACAGTATATATGTACAGTATGTATGTACAGTATGTATGTATATATGTATGTACAGTATGTATGTACAGTATGTATGTACAGTATGTATTTACAGTATGTATGTATGTATATATGTATGTACAGTATGTATATACAGTATGTATGTATGTATATATGTATGTACAGTATATATGTATGTATATATGTATGTACAGTATGTATGTATGTATATATGGATGTACAGTATGTATATACAGTATGTATGTATATATGTATGTACAGTATGTATGTATGTATATATGTATGTATATATGTATGTACAGTATGTATGTATGTACCAGTGGCAGGCCGTGCATTTCATACCTAGGCCTTCACTGTTGTCCTGCAGCTGAAATACCACCTTATAACCACATGATGGCGCCACAGTTATTATTAGTTTCTAAGGCTGTAACTAAGACTTACAATACGTTTGAAGTACAAGTACAAGAGCATTTGGAAAATGCAGAAGCTTAAATTCAGGAAAACATAACATTTTCTGCGCTCATGGAGGACAGTGGTTCTCAGCTGGTCTGGCTGTGGGACCCACCATCACTACTTAATGACAAGTCACGGCCCAAAGAGATCGCCTTATGATTTCACTTTCACAACTTGAACGTTGTACGTACTGCTCTGCAGTGTCTTTCCTCGTCTCAGTCTCATGTGTCATGGTGTGTGGTACATCTCACGCGGGTCAGAATGCCCATATTTGATTGGCTGAGCTGCATCACGTGATGTGATTCACTACCCATCAGCCTCTGCCGTTAAGTTTCGTTTCACGATAGTCACATGCTCGCCCACTGACCAATCACAGCGCACTCTGCACCTCGCGGCAGAGCTACACATGAACACCGAGCTGCACGTAATGCTGACGTCATTATAGGCCGGCTCGCAGGCGCTGACACGTCAAAGAATACGCCCAACATGTCAAACTAAAGATCTGATTGGTTGAAGAATATGACAATCAACAATATCGTCCCCATTCACTGAGACTGCACTGGATGCACCTGAGACTCTGCAGGCCTCGGGTCTCTGTTCTTACCTTGAGACACAGAGGTGAGATCTGATTGGATAAAAGCTCTACTTAAAACAAGCTGCACTGGAAGCAGAGCAACTGAGGAAGACAGTAGCTGTGCAATGAGAAAATAAGATAATGGGAAAAATATTTTTATAAATTATAATACATGTAGTGTATTTAAGAAAAATTATTAAATTATAGAATATATATAGCTTTGTGATTCTGTTTCGGCCAGCAGGGAAAGCCTTGCAAAAAGGGACTCCGAAATAACTACATAATGATGCCGATTTGTAGGCTACTTGTCTTCTCAATGAAGCTCGGACGGATCGGTGCTAGGCTATGCTAACATTGTAGCAGCTCCACCAACACTCACAATAACATCACGTAGACGTAAATACGGCAGCGTCTATTCATTGTTTGTACCGTATGGTTTACACACACACATGTATACACATAGTTTGGTCCGGTCTCTGTTGATATGAGGTATCGTAGAGCTCTGGGTGAACACAGACGGCGACGGTAGTTATTTCCTGATTCAACAACGGCAGTCAGTGATGACAGGAGAAACATCTCAACGCTGATAGGCTATCACGCTGGGGCGAAGTCATCCAAGATGTGGGAGCATTTCACACTAAATTAATCGAAAAAGTGTGTTAATTGCAAGATATGCAAAAGCGACATGGCATGGCACGGGAGCACCACGGTGATGATTCAGCAAATAAAACGTAAAGATGTTGGAAGGATGTTCAACAGCAGAGTAATGCTGCTCACACACCGGGCGCGTTTTTTGATTGACGCGCGTCGAGATTACATACAAAGTCTATGCACAGACGCGATGAGATTAAAAATCGCGGCGCGCCAGTCTCATCGCGTCTGTGCATAGACTTTGTATGTAATCTCGACGCGCGTCAATCAAAAAACGCGCCCGGTGTGTGAGCAGCATGAGTCTACGGAATCCTACTTTAGTTCCGTTTTGAAGTGAGGAACGTAACGTCCCTCCAGAAGCTCTTCTGGTGCTGGTGTCTACTCGTTATCCAGCATGACAAGCATGACGAGTTAGCGTAGCTCGTTAATAACAGTAGGGGTGGTATAGTTTGCAATACTAAAGACATGTTTTTATTCACTCGCCTTTTTTGGCCCATTAATATCCGATTCATCAATTCATCGAAAAAATAATCGCCAGATTAATCGATTATTAAAATAATGGTTGCAGCCCTAGAATGAATACAATTGAAACTAACTTAGTGTTACTCTTCCTCCACCATCCATCTCCAAGAACAGGATGATATACAACTTCAACTGAAATTTTAAAGTATTTCATTTAACTGACAATAAATCCAACGGGGACGTTATTCCGATAAATAGTCAGTTAGATGCAACAAAATGTTTCAAAACAAAAATCCTTTAAACAGCTCACCGCTGAATGGATGCCGGGCTTTCTGATTGATCCAGTCTGCCGAAGTCCAGAGCAGTTTCCTTTTCCCACTAACAGGCACCAGCAGGGTTCAGGTCCACGTCTGGTGGCTTTCCTGCCCTCTGAGTGCTGAAGGGTGTCAGAGGATCCCTCGCGCTACTCAAACTGAAACACAAGACACTGTCCCTGTCTTCAACAAAGCTGAATATCACTACATGACTGTACTGTCAATAAAGACTTATTATCGAAACTCAACTCAACCCGTCCTCCCGGAAAACCCCCGCTCACGCTCCACACCTGCCTTCTCATGCCAACATAATTGACTTCATCCTGTGTTAGATATCCTTTAAACCTGACCGTGCAGCTCGGCTCCTTCCTTATAGCTCCAAAGAAAATATTTCGATCCGGTCTGGCCCAATGTTTAACTTGCTGTGGTTCCCGCGGCTCATTTTCTTTCAAGTGTTGTGTTAGTATGTGTATCCATAACTAAATACATATACCCCTCAGAGACACTATAGTTTTACTTTTCAATAAGGTCATTTAGATCTGATATGGTGGAGAACATAATAATAATAACATGGTAATAGAGGTGTCGTTATCATGTGAACAATAGTGTAATTTATGGGCAATGCCAAGGGAATTCCAAATGTATTAGCCTGTTAGTATATTGTTGGTAATCAGTGGTAATGTTGTGGTTTAATTCTTGTAACAGCTTTAAAATGGAGCAGCAACATGAGGGTAACATCGGGTAATAAAAACAAGACAACGAAAGGTGCGAAAAGAAGGGATTGTATTTTAGCAAACAGAAATAATAAGGGAATAGGGATGATAATAAGGTAATACACTAACAAGGTGAAGGTATCGCTAATTAATCGTAGGTAAGTATAAGTGTAACAACCGAACAATTACTTCAAAATGATGACGGAGCAAAAAGGTAGTTACAAAAATGTCATCACAATTCCAAGATTTTCAATACATTAATGAATAATTAGTAATCATTCAAAGACCAGAAAGTCAAGTGCAAACCATTAAACCAAATTTTCTATTTTCATATTATATAAACAACTTCATTTCCATCCAACCCAGACGACCTCATAGTTTGTTCCAGCGTTCGACCCTCTGATGACCCACGGGAGCGTTCTCTCTAAATGAGCTTCCAGGTAAAGTGAACCGCCCTCCTCGCTGTATTAAGAGCCGTTCTCACGTCTGACAGTTCTATACATCACTGTTTACCGACGCCGCCTCCACAGCCAGAATGTTCTCATGGAGACGATTCCAACCCAGCAGGTTTCTCCTTCAGTTCACTTTTTACAGGCGAGAGGGATGTTGGAAATATCTTAACCAATCACAGGTAGACGGATATGATCGAAGTTCAACATGTTTGGCAATGTTAGCAGAACCAGACAGAGTGGGCCGATACTTATATTTATTTAATATTTTATGTGCAACTGCTATTTACTGCATGGCTCAATAAGAGGCAGCACTAACGATGGAATAAGTCAATATTCTGTATTTTAGTTGTTGTCAAAAGAATCCCATGAAAAGAATAAAACCAACAACGGAATAGTCCGTCTCTCTAAACTTTCCGACTTCTTCTGACCGTCTGTGGCGCTCAGCCCCAAGCTCTTTGGTTCCTATGAAGACATGCATCTTTAAAAAACTGATTATAATTTCGGATTTTTCCAGTAGTTTCGTAATATATCAGGCAGCACTTTTTTGCAGAAGCAACTTGAGAATTTGAGAACATCAGCTCATCATCAGGCTGCAAGGAACAAGCTTGTTTGCTCAGTCGACGTCAAAATCTATATTGGTTTTATGTAACTCCCGAGGCTTTATTAGTCTTCTGTGATGGCCATAAAAAGGACATCAGAATGAAAACATGAAGACATACTGCAGAAAAAACAAATACTTTCACAAGGGAAAGGCAAATCCCCATGTCCTCATTATAATGTGGTGAAGGACTCTTGTTCCATGAAGCCATGTTGTGGTCTTGAACTTTTTGTGATCACACACTCACTAGTGGTTCTGTGCGTACTCTAAATCGGAAGAAACGAACACGAGGCCTAAAAAGACGCTTTGGGTTGTGGTTACGCCATTACATCGCTTTTTACGTACACGGAGGGCTTACTGAACCGGCCGACCGGCGCCCAAAATGTCAAAAAAGAGACTCAAAATGACTACAAAAAGACAGAACTGCAACGAGATGCTCAACAACTATTAAGTATATGTGTCGTGCTCCTATGGCAGAGGTAGTGGGGCCTTTTGCATGTTGAACCATGATTAGCTTCCAAACGAGTCGTGAAGTCACAAAATCATCTGATAGGAACACGTCTTGAGGTCAGTTTCATGGTGAACACAAAGAACACTTCCTCCTCCAGCAGATGAAAGTGAAAACAGCCCTCGAGTCTCAAACCGTGCGTGAACATTCTACACAGTGACGCTCAAACATCATGAAGCAAATAATATTCAGGGCTCAGCGATAACTTCTAAAAGTGGTGGCCAGGCGTCAGCCAAAACTGAAATTATCATTTTTTTGAAGTCACCTTATATTTTGAGTAGTTCAGATGCAGTTATACGTCAGCTCACTAATGACAATGTGATTTTACTTCGCAGTCTCATTTTTCCATCCAGCTCGAAGATGCCGAGATGTTTGGCCTCCCATCACTTCACAGATTGCCTTTTTTGTTCGTCGCTCATCGGGTTCTTTGTCATTTTAACCAATTTGCACATTCGTTTGTGATTTTGACGGGATTGTCGAACTTTTCATGAACACAACTTTCATTTGCTCTCAAACAAATGCTTGTGCGCTCACAAAGAAAGGCACCAACACGTTTGGTTCTGGTTCCGATTGCGACAGCAATATTTAAATATCACTGCAACAAATACTAAAAATGTATTTATTTTCAGGTGCACATTTTCCTGTATGCCCTCTCTTTTTTTGTATATGTTAAAAAAATAGTTGCATTGTCTATCCTCACAGGTCTGTGTGGCACTGATACATAAGACCCTAAAACTCTCCGTCCATGTGACGTCATGTTTACTGCAGTGTAAACCTACAACAACTACAATCTTTGAATATTTGAAAGCCTCTTTTACGTTCTTTTCTTTTGGTTTGGTCTCACGCATTCAGTTCAGGTTGGCACAAATCAAACCACAGTAAAATGAACAAAATGAGCCGGCTGACTCCACAGCGAGCATCGCTGCAGCGACGAGAGGGCAGAGGCGGCCTCCTACCTGAGCTTGGGATCCATTTCTGCAGTCCGGAGTCAGCGTCACCCACCAGTTGTGTCAGCCGGACAAGGTCCTCTGCATCTCGCCTGCATGTGTTTGCTCAGAGACAGAGTTGGACGTGAAGGTGAAGTAACAGCCTGAGCTCGTGATTGGTGGCCGAACTGTTTGTTCAGAGGATGGAGTTGTAAAGCAGAGGACGGTGCGTTGCTCCTTATTTGTTTTTTACTTACCTGCTGGAAAGTTCAAGAGCGAAAGAGTCTGCAAGTTAATTTTTTACTTTTTTATTACATTGTGATTTTTAATGGTTTAGCTTGGTAGAAGTAGTTGTTGCAATAATGGTGGAAGCAGTATTAGTAGCGAGTAGTATTAGTAGTAGTTTGAATACTGTTGGCAGTGGCAATAGTGTGGCATTGCTATTATTTCTTATCATTGCGTGTGAAATAATCCAGAGATTCAGATGTTAGATGACATGCCGCTTCCTCCTCAAGTTGATACGAACGTTACAATCACATTCACCGGTTGTCATCTGCATACAGGAGAAGTTTACTTCAAGGCTTTCAGCTAGAAGGGCTTATTTGAACCCAAACCACCATCTTTTGCTGAACCAATAACCGGGCAGATTTATTGCCGAAACCCAAAGAGATTTCTGGCAGAAAAAACCCTTAAGATCACATATGGAGGATTGTCAGAGCTGTTTACCTAATACGTCTGTGTGTGTGTGTGTGTGTGTGTGTGTTCATGTAACCTGGTATATCATGTGACCAGGATGTATGAAAGTGGCAGAGTTAACAAATCCACCCCTGGTAAACAGAGCAGTCATACCTCATCAGCCAGACACACATCAGCCGTTTAATCACCTGAAGGACTTCATGTACTATTATACAACAGCTGGACTGCAATATAGATAGATCGATAGAAACTTTATTCAACCCCAGGGGGAAATTAGTTTGTAGCAGCAGCAATTTACAGAGTAAAATATAACTTATGGAATGCACAATATATACAGTACAATAAAATAACAGAACAGATATTGAATTTGAAGGAATAGATTAATAAAAAATAAGATAAAATAGAATAAAAAATAGAAATGCACAGTACGTACCATGAATAGAGTGGTATTAATTAAATTAACAACTAGTAACTAAACAACCTGGACAGTAGAGCCAGGATCACCAACAACAAGCGTGTAGCGTTGTTCATGTGAAGGCCGATGATCAGGCCCGAGGTGTTTTGTTATAGAGTCTAATAGCAGAGGGCAAGGTAAGGCAAGGCAAGTTTATTTGTATAGCACATTTCAACAACAAGGTAATTCAAAGTGCTTCACATAAAACCATTAAAAGCATCAAAACATAAGGCAAAAGAAAAGGAGATTTAAAAACAATTAAGAACATTCATTAAAACATTAAAAAACAGTGTAAGAAATAAAATGCAGCAATAAAATGCAGAAATGCAGGAAATTGATTAATATATTAATTGAATGTGGTTCAATTAAAGGCAGCAGCAAACAGAAACGTCTTCAATCTTGACTGAGGGCAGGAATGTTCTCCTGTATTTATCCTTGTGACAGCGGAGCTGCATCAGTCTGTTGGAGAAAGTGCTCCGCTGTCCCTGCAGGAGGTGGTGGAGAGGGTGGTCCGGGTTATCCAGTATGGATAATAGTTTCTTCAGAGTCTTCCTCTCCAACACCTCTTCCACTTTGTCTTGTTTGCAGCCAATGATGGAGCCGGCCTTCTTAACCAGTTTGTTCAGTCTGTTGGTGTCTCCGGCTCCAATGCTGCTCCCCCAGTCGTTATCATGTGAACAATAGTGTAATTTATGGGCAATGCCAAGGGAATTCCAAATGTATTAGCCTGTTAGTATATTGTTGGTAATCAGTGGTAATGTTGTGGTTTAATTCTTGTAACAGCTTTGAAATGGAGCAGCAACATGAGGGTAACATCGGGTAATACAAACAAGACAACGAAAGGTGTGATAAGAAGGGATTGTATATTAGCAAACAGAAATAATAAGGGAATAGGGATGATAATAAGGTAATACACTAACAAGGTGAAGGTATCACTAATTAATCGTAGGTAAGTATAAGTGTAACAACCGAACAATTACTTCAAAATGATGACAGAGCAAAAAGGTAGTTACGAAAATGTCATCACAATTCCAAGATTTTCAATACATTAATGAATAATTTGTAATCATTCACAGACCAGAAAGTCAAGTGCAAACCATTAAACCAAACTTTTTATTTTCATATTATATAAACAACTTCATTTCCATCCAACCCAGACGACCTCAGAGATCGTTTGTTCCAACTTTCTACCCTCTGATGACCCACGGGAGCGTTCTCTCTAAATGAGCTCCTCCACCGGTGGCAGGAGATCAGCGCGTCGTCATAGTTTGAACAATGTGGGAGACATTGTGAAACAATCGCAGTTTGGTTAGATTTGGGAAACAAAACTAATAAAACATGGAGGAATAAATGTAAAAGGTATCAACTCCGTCCACACAGTTGTCACAGGGTAGGAAAGCAAATTGCTATCACCAGATAACCTGTCAATCACAGCACAGGAGTATTATCCAATCACAGCACAGGATTATTATCCAATCACAGCACAGGAGTATTATCCAATCACAGCACAGGATTATTATCCAATCACAGCACAGGAGTACTATCCAATCACAGCTAGGGTTGGGTATCGTTTGGGTTTTTTACGATACCGGTGCTAAAACGATACCGGTGCCGAAACCGATAATTTTTTCTTCAAATTGAACAATATATTAACTGTTTAAAGTATACGATAAATATAAATAAATACAAAACACTTGGCTTCAAACTACAGCTTCAAACTTTTAAACTTCAAACTATGAACAATATATTAACTGTTAACAGTACAGTATACTTAAATAAATATAAATAAAATAAATACAAAACACACACTCTGTACACACTATAGCTTCAAACTTCAGCAATTATTTTGCAGAAATATTTGCCTTATGCAAAATACGACCTCTCCTGATTTATTTTATTTTACCAGTTAGTGGCGCTAATGCGCCAATTCGTCGTTTGCCAACCGCCACTACACCTCAAAGAAGAAGAAGAAAGTTTCGCGTGCCTGTGTTGTGCTTATCAACGGCAGCGCTAAGTACCCGGATGTCGATGGAGGAAGTCAGTAGCCTGCCAGCCGTATGACAGATCTCGTTTTTTGTTTTTTTCAATAAATCATGGCCGAAGCTTCGTCAGAATGATGGAGGGCTTTGTTTCTAAGCGCACACGGCTCGTCCGGTTGTAATAATATTATGAGTGAGGAGCGGAGGACCGATGCTAACGATAGCATCGGTCCTAGGACGAGCTAACCTAGGACGAGTCATCAGAGTAGTGTAAAAAAAGTATTTCAAATCGGCTCAGGCACCGAAAGGAAGCACCGAAATCTGCGTTGCATTTCGGTCCGGTAGATACCGGTCGTATAGGAACCGGTACCGGTACCCAACCCTACTCACAGCACAGAAGTATTATCCAATCACAGCACAGGAGTATTATCCAATCACAGCACAGAAGTATTATCCAATCACAGCACAGAAGTATTATCCAATCACAGCACAGGAGTATTATCCAATCACAGCACAGGAGTATTATCCAATCACAGCACAGAAGTATTATCCAATCACAGCACAGAAGTATTATCCAATCACAGCACAGGAGTATTATCCAATCACAGCACAGGAGTATTATCCAATCACAGCACAGAAGTATTATCCAATCACAGCACAGGAGTATTATCCAATCACAGCACAGAAGTATTATCCAATCACAGCACAGGAGTATTATCCAATCACAGCACAGAAGTATTATCCAATCACAGCACAGAAGTATTATCCAATCACAGCACAGGAGTATTATCCAATCACAGCACAGGAGTATTATCCAATCACAGCACAGAAGTATTATCCAATCACAGCACAGAAGTATTATCCAATCACAGCACAGGAGTATTATCCAATCACAGCACAGGAGTATTATCCAATCACAGCACAGGAGTATTATCCAATCACAGCACAGGAGTATTATCCAATCACAGCACAGAAGTATTATCCAATCACAGCACAGGAGTATTATCCAATCACAGCACAGAAGTATTATCCAATCACAGCACAGGAGTATTATCCAATCACAGCACAGTAGGGCGAGACTTGGCGGACCACTTGAACATATAAAATACCCGACCGCCTCTCTACGGCGACTTTGACACTCTTTATACTACGTCACCTGACTTCCTCCTCTGCTCCTGTCATAACTACTACGACTACTAGAGGATGCTGGGTAACAACAGATGTAAATATAGGTCGTAAAAAGCCGCTTGTACAACCAATGGGGTCGTCTTTTGGGGGAGTCTCCAATATCCCCAAAAAATCAAATATAAAGCATTTGTCATGGTCAGTTTAAAAAGTCTCTGGATCATCAGTTTGAAGCTGCTTTCCAGCCACACCTGTGATATAGTTCGTCACTGGTAGCTTCCCAGCACACCCACAGTCTTCTACTGGCTGCCACTGAGCCGCATCGCTCTGCTATGCAGTGCCTTGCTCAAGGGCACATTAATGCTGCTCATAGAGAAGGTTGATTTTCACTTTGTCTTTCCATATTTCTCTTCCGGACTGGGATTGAAACCATTCATCTCTTCGCCAAATCATAGTTGTGTTTAGCGTGATCAGTCTCTGGTTCTCCTCAGTCCTGACGGCACGATCCTCCGTAAATATCTGGAAAAGATCAAATAACAGAGGAAAGGTTTGTCTCGTTTACGTTTAAATTCTTTTACCAAGTTTAACTTTTGTGGGAAACTATGACCTCATTTCAACAACTGTTTAGTCGAGTGGTGTTGCCAACGTAACTAAGAAACACAATCTGATACCATTTAAAAAAATTCAATACAAAGAATTTATAAATCGATTTAATATTGACAGCGTTTGAAGCACTGAAGCACAAAGCATAATGCTGCAGACGTTTCATCACAGCTGAACATCAAAGACGTGTTCACATCATACCAGAGGAACCAGATCGTACTGCATTCAAACGACCCGGGTGGGTTTCAGTGTTTACATTGTTAGACCAGCCGTGAAATCAGATATTGGCGGCACATCTCTTTGATAAAAAATTTTCTGTCTTCTGGAAGCAGATGTGACCACCACTGGAGGACTTTGTATAATCAAATGGGAAATGTCAAAGCCGCACAATCTCACACGGAAACAAATAGTTCCTCCAAGATGGCGGCTTGTAGTAAATCTGGTATGATGTTAATGCAGCACACTGTAGTGACATGCTGAAAATTCCAACTTCGGACCTCCAAGCGCCCCGTGAGCACAGCAGCACCCAAAACACAAACCCCTTCAACGTTTAATAAAACCTAAATATCATTATGCCATCACTTCAATTGCATGAGCACAGACACATCTGTCCCCAGATGTCAACAGATCCCTGAAGCAGAGATGGGTGGGCTTCCTACCTGGGACACGTCGGCTAAGAGTCGCTGGTGGCACGGTGGTTTCAGAGGAGGAATTTCAGCACGAAGACGATGGGGGGGGGGGGGGGGGGACGTGGAGGATAGGGAAACTGCTTGGTTGGTTTGGTAGTGGAGGTAAAAGTGGATTTTTGTATATTTGACAGGGGCAGGATGCATCTGAGCAGACTCCAAGAGCACTTTGTTTGATGCTTCAAATGAGAGTTTTAGCATAAATGTAAGGAGGTTATTGACAAAGACCCTCATTGTCTTCAGCAGGATGAATAGTTGAAGATGAAGTAGACTTTGTGTATGTAGGAACATGAGCGTTCACAGGACGAGGAGGAGGAGCAGAGACCGCCAGGAGGAGAAGCTTTTTGAAGATTTGAAGGCTGATAACCGGGGAATTCAGAGAAAGAGCAAGAGGTGAATGAAAGGGTTGCAGTCAGGAGTACAGAGCGTCAATACCTGCAGGAGTGAGAACCAAGGCCTGGAGAAGGTCCGATAGAGAGACAATCCCTCTCACCACATCATCAGCATCCACCAAAACCAAACGATGCACCTGAAAGAAAAATGATGTATTTATCATGCTTGATTATAATGCTTCAGAATCGGCCAATAAAGCTGATTCTGATTCTTCTACAGGCAATCAGGCACCACACACTGTAACGGTGGAAAGAGAAGGAAAGAGAAACTGGAAAGGTTACAGTTCTAAACAGTACATTTAAATGCCCACCATGGTCTGACACAGTCTTGTACCGGTTTTAAAATTAGCGGTGAATTGAGTTTTTTTAAATGCAAGAAATCCCGCTAAGAAATAGCTGATGGACTCTTTTCCCATCGGCAGCAGACGAGAAGCGTTTGTTTTCTTTTTCTGCTGCGTCAGCTTCAACGTCACGAACGTGCCAGAAAACACGTTGATGTAAAACATAATTTTTTTTACGTTACTTATGCATTCTCCTTTTAAACGCTCTCGACAAAATTCATGTTTCTGTCAATGGAGTCTGGTGGCTTTGAGGAGAGCAAATTAATTGTATGTTTTGTGCATACATACATACATACATACATACATACATACATACATACATACATACATACATACATACATACATACATACATACATACATACATACATACATACATACATACATACATACATACATACATACATACATGTGCACGTTATTCCTACTAGATTGAATAAAGATTTGCGTTACCTCAGCCTTGGCAATGCGGTCGATGATGGTCTCCAGTGTTTCGTGAGGGTAACACTTGAGGACCCCCTCCATACAGCAGGCTCTGGAGGAGATGGCTTCCCGCATCGTCATGTTCAGGTTGTTGTAGTTCTTCTGGGCGGCTAAGTTCTGAATGATAGAGAAGAAAGATATGTTGCTTGAGGGAATTAATCGATGCTCTTGTGAAATTGGTGAACTACTTCTAGATTGCACTAATTAATTCGCAAGCAATCGCACAATAGTTTCTATTTTTTACAATAGTTTCTATTTTTTTACAATAGTTTCTATTTTTTACAATAGTCTTTTTCTGAGTTGTAATCACAATCGAATTGTTGTATTTTATTTCCAAAGTGGACAGTGACATGTCAACTAGACAAAAAGAACAACACAACTATTTGACTGAGCATGACAAGAGACTGATGAGGGAAAGTAACTTACAATGACATCAAACCTGGAGTACAGCGCCACCACTTTACCTACAGAGGAGACACAGAGATGTAGGGACCGTAGACGGCACACAACACAAACACATTATGCAGAAAGTAAAATCAACACTGGATGGAAATCACAACATTAAAGAAATAAAAAAGCCCCTTTTTAAAACAACCAGATGTCCAGATGAGTGATGTTAGCTTACCTTGCTCGTTGACGACGGGCAGCGCGGACACTCTTCTCTCCACAAAAATGGTCAGAGCGTCGAAGACTGACGCCGATTCCTGGACAGTCGCAATCTGTTTGAAGGTACCGATCGCCACTTCATTGATCCGCTTCTGAAGAAACCTGGGTTTAGGAATCTTTGATCGCTGGAGGGGAGGAATGAGAACTACTACAGTACATATAAACCAATCATTTAAAATAATTTCAAAATAAAATAATTTCAAAATAAAATAATTTCAAAAATAATTTAATAGAAATCCTACAGACCAGGAACTGCACTTTTAGTTTTACTGTATATATATATTTATGTATTATGCTTTCCAGAATAAAATATAACATTTATTTTATTGTGAAATTGTATTATTTTATTGGGATGATAAATCTCTTATTTCTTATTTGTAGGACGTTTTCAGAATCCTGTGTTTTTAATGACAAAGAAATGCATGCTTGTTGTACAGCAAGCATGCAGAATTGTAATCAATATTATTTGGATGTTTATTGAAAAAGGAAAAAGTCTCACAAAGATGTGGAGGAACTTGAGGATGCGTTTGTGAGTGAGGATGTGGAGGACGTTTCCTGATGCCGGGTCGATGACCGGCAGTCGGTGTATCTTATTCTTCAATAAGGAGTAGATGGCGTCAAACAGACTGAGGAGACAATAGAACTCATGATTACGGTTAGAATAATGTAATGTAACTATGGCCCCGACTTTAATGCATTATTTCAAAGACTGGTTTCACCTGCAGTCAGGAGTGATGCTGATCAGTCTGTTGGAGCACTGTAGATAGATCTCTGCAGAGAGAGAGAAACACAAGTTATTAACACAAACGCATGAATAAATGAGCTATATACGGATATGGCCGTGTTGTACAGACCTCTCCATGTCTCTATCTTGTGTTCTTCCAGCTCATAGATCTGAACCTGCAGACAAAAACAAACATCATCTCAGCATCTGAATGACAGGATGGATATGTGATTTGTCACCGCTGTGGCCCGATTTGTATAATGCGAAGCTCACACAGCTCACCAGAGGAGACTTGTAATAGCGATGGAGAATGTTGATGAAGTCAGTGATGGTCAGCATACCTGCACACACACACACACACATTGGAAACATGGATTCATCAGTATGTCAATAGCAGCAAAAGTCAAATGATATCTCGCAAAGTTTCTTCCTCATCACATGACTGCATTATTATGACTCACTGTCAGTTTGGCTTTTGTAATGTGGGCATTATGGGTGTTGCACTGACAGCGTTTATCTTTAAATAAACAATCCATTGCCACTTGTGGGAGAGAAACGTATTGAAGTGACAAATCGTTTCCAGACGTCCACCCATTGTTTGGGAAACTTTAAGACAGGGTGCACTGGAAGGGTGAGCAAAATAAAATACAATAAAAGGCCGACAGGTTGATATGCAACCACACAAATTCAACAGTTTTGACACAAGAAATACAAAAGCATTAGTAATGAGAACGATGGCCGATGATTACTCTGCTCTAACAAACTTTAGACTGCTGCCCACTAAGGCTCTAAATACATGTCTCCATTCATTCTTTACACTGTGTTTCTCTGCTGAAGAAGCATTGTAACCCCACTGGGGCTGGTCGCGTGACTTTAGGCTGAAAGTCTGGTTTTAATCTTTTGAATTGAGTCGGTTGAGTCAGGCTGATGAAGATGCCCTGGACATCTTTGAGGCTGCTGCCGTTTCTATTCCGAGCAGAAAACGAACACTCGCTGACCTGGTTTGCGTGCTCAGTCGCGGTGTTTGTAATGTAACACAAATGTCTTGTCGTTGACCTGCTTCCCCCTTAATGTTGGCCGGCATCATTTGAAACCACCGATCTGCACCAAGGGAACCTGAACCCTCAGAATACTGGACCTACATCAGCCCGGTGTAGGTCACACACCTATTAAATGGTGGCACGTAATGAACCGCAACACTTCAGTTCATGGACGAAGCCAAAGGTGGCACTGCTGGGCCACATTGTAAATATTCATCGAGTTCATTTTCTTCTCTATTTATTCAGGCAGACTTTTCCGGTTTATTTAGACTTGCTAACAATAATTAAACACACAAACACACTTTTATAAAAGTAATAAAACTAGGTATCGTTTTCATGTTATCATTTCCAAAAGGTTTAGATCGGTGGGTTGAATTGGACGCAAAATATTGAAAATAAAACCCAGTTTGAAGATGTTGAAAATGTTTTAACAGGTCATGATTTTAATGTGGCTTTCCCTGTTTTCTCAGTAGGTTTTGAACGTTATTATACAATGTATAAGCATTTTTATGCCTCTTTAAGGGGAGCCTGATTGTGGTCGGGGACACTGATGATTCGGTGAACTTAGATCATTTGTGTAATGTACACCTCTGTGTTAGAGTGTGTGTGTATGCAGGATAGACAGTCGTATTAGGGCTCACCCACAAAACACTTCAGCTTGTTGTCCCACAGTGGAGCGGCCCTCACCCCGTTAGCCACCAGAGCAAAGAACGCCTTCTTCACCTGCCGTGAACACACACAGCGTTTCCAATAATCACAACCCAGAGCACTCGTGCACTCGCGGGTCTTTTGCTGTTAAAAATAGTATTCCATATTCCATACCTGCAGTGTTGTGTCAAAAATGACCAGTTTGGAGCTGGTAGGCATGGCATCGTAGCAGCAGTGACTCTTCATGAAGTTCATGTATATGAACGTGTCAGGGTCTGTGCCTGCAGAGGACACAAGAGCATGCGTTGCATACGAACAGCCAGCTACAACTAAACAACTGAAAACACAGGATTCACAGGCGGAAACCCTCCGGGTCTGAAAAGTGAAGCGAGGGTGGACGATCATAAAACCTGCATTCTCTCTAGTGTCCACCAGGGGGCGACTCCTCTGGTTGTATAGAAGTCTATAGAAAATGACTCTACTTCTCTCTTGATTTATTCCCTCAGTAAACATTGTAAACATGAGTTTATGTCTCAATCTCTAGTTTCAAGTCTTCTTCAATACAGCATGATGTTCATTTAGTACATTATGGTCCATTTAGAGTCAAACAGACCATAAAGTAGGGGATGCTTTAGGGGCGGGGCTACTGTGATTGACAGGTCTCTACCACGGCATCGTCCGATCTGGGAGTTGTCCGTGTTTTTGTCTCATAACTTTAACCCTTTCACAGTGACTTTTCAGTTCATGAAAGTGAATTGTCACATTTTGGTTGCCTAAATAATGTCTTATTCAGCGTTCGGTTTGACTTAGCTCCTCCCTCTCGTGTCACTGCTGGTTGCAAAAAGCCAAGATGGCGACGGCAAAAAAGGCCGAACTCAAGGCTTCAAAACGTCAGTCCACAAAGCAACAAGTGACGTCACCGTGACTACGCCCACTTCTTATAAAGTCTATAAAGAGATATGATGTCAAATACAAAAATATCGACGACCCTTTTTTGTTGCAATAATCACAATAAATGTTGGGTATTTGATCTGGGCATCAGCATGTGGTATTTCATAATCAAGTCAGCCAGGTTGGAGTTTGTTTGCACATCGTCACTGCTGCCACTGGCCGTGACAGTCGTGATGACAGTAGGTAGGCTGTAGAGGTAGTTTAATAAGCTCAGGGTTACAAAACATGCTCTTCTTTACCTCTGCTCTTCGTTGACAGAACACGCTGTTCCTCTTCCCCATCCTGGTCCATTTCAAATAACGGCACCTTGGAAAGGAAGTAGATCAAGAGTTTACGCTTTGAACACCGAATCAACTCAACACACAGCTCTGCAGGGACCCTCATGCAGGACAGGCATAGGTGTGATGTTCCCCGAGGGCTTGTTTGGAACTCATGTCGCCAAGTCACCCTCTGACACGTCCATTAGACAAGTAGTGAGTCCACACACGGTTGTAATAGAAGCAGCTGTGAGGAGTTTCTATAGGCTGGCTGGCGCACGTCATGGCAGGAGACCAAGAATCTGCTGGCGGGCGTCAGCGTTGAGGTTGCCACACCTGACTCCACAGACTTTTAATGAAGACAGACAGGCTGCCTTCATGAGAGTGAGTGAGTGAGTGAGTGATAGAGTGAGTGAGTGATAGAGTGATAGAGTGATAGAGTGAGAGAGAGAGAGAGGGAGAGAGGGGTAGATGCATCCAGAGCAGACAGCTGGTGGAGATCTGGGCAGAGGAGCAGTAAAGCCGTCAAGTGGTAATAAATGTAAAGTCGGCGTTGGTTTTCACTCTGCAGCTCCTTGAGGCTGTAGGCATGCTCCTAATTGTCGGGCGAGCTCACCTGGGTCTGTTTTACAAAGTCTTTTGAACTCCACACTTTAGAAGAGTAATCCAGAACACATTGTTTAAAAAAAAAGCAGGAATATATTGTGTTAAATTAAAGCAGTTCTCAATTATTTGCCTCAAACGCAGCGTAACCCTGTCATAAGACTTCGTAGACTTCAGAACAAATATGACTTGGACCTCTACAGGAGATAACACGTGCACATTTAAAATCCAGAAGTCACATAATACACACTACTGTTTACTCGCCCGGTAACAATTCCTCCACAATTTAGCATGTTGACCATTTTTCTTTGCAGCGTCTCAGTTACGAAGCGCTGTCCAAACACGCAGCAACCAGGGGGCGGGGGTGAGTGAGCGGAGTGTCTTACCTCTGCAAGAGGCTCCATGGTTTGGGGAGGAGGAGCAGAAAGGCAGCCTCTCTGGAACCAGACCGACTGGCGAAACCCTGGACTACAGCGCCCGACCCGCTGTCCCACTGGGACATCCGGCAGCCACTCCTACCATGTCTGATGGAGAAGTCCCGGCATAGTGAAGAAGGGCTGAGACGGGTCGGGAGGAAAGAAGGAAAGGAAAGGAAAGGAGAACAGAATCTGTGAACCACCGGCCAGCTTCAGCCAGCAGGGTGTGAATGTCTGGGAAAGACTGAGGTCTAAATCCGGACTGAGGGGTGAGAGGCCTGTGGCATTCACAAAGAGAGGGAGGGAGAGAGAGAGGGAGGGGGAGGGAGAGGGAGAGTTGAGGCAGCTAAAGACAGACACATACCCTAGTATGGTGACAGACATTATCAAGCTCTTCGCTATCATCCAGTGGTGAGAACTTCAGGTGGCAGCGTGAAAACCAGACGCAGCGGGAACAAAGACCAGAAACGTCATCGCCGTCACTTCAGCTGCATAAGAACAGAGCCGGATCTCCAGGAACGTCTCATCGCTGAAATCTAAACTGATGATTTGCTTTGATAAATGGTCAATAATGCAAAGTATGTGCAATCTGTTATGCTATTCATGCAGCAGCTTATGCGCTAAAACATGCAAAAAAAAACCCTTTTTGTACATTGTATTAATAATTGAACACGAGCATACGAGTCTACTTCAGACTACTAGCACAGCGGCTCCTGCTTCTGTCTGCGTTTGCTCATGTGGGGACTAATGAACATAGTTAATCTAATTACGAGGGAGTCTCCCTCTACTGGTTCTGATGCTGCACAACAAGCTGTAAACGCAACACTGACAAATCACGACAATGGAGCAGTTACACGCGTTGGCAAACATTAGCATGCATTTGGAGTTTCTGGACATCATAGGTCGTAAATGCTGTGAGAACTCGTGAGGGAGCAACATGTCTGGCTCTTTGGTTGCTCAATGTGCCGTTGTGTTCACCGGCCAGCTGCTGCCTTTGTCTGTCACACATGAAAGTTGCAGGCTGGAGAACGAGAACGCTCCGCAGAGACGAGCTGTGGGTTCGTACAAGACGAGGGACAACTTTCACGTTTCAGTTATGTGATTTTCTTTTAACAAAAAAGAAGACAAAACAACTGGACCGGTGCAGCTTTAAGGCTTCGTGTGGGAGATGTTCAAGTTTCACTGGGCCGTTACACGTCGCACTATTTATAGACGCACCGAGCAGCCGCACTAGGCTGTCACACAGCTGCGATGTGTTTCTGTGCAGCCTTAAAATCACCAAACAAGACGAGAAAATACGACGTCAAAGCAAAACATCCCGTGCTGAGCACAGCAAAATGTTTGCATTTCACTTGTACTTGGAGGTGAAACCGGTTAAACGCAGCCAATAAACCGCATTCATTCTGCAGTAAAGTAAAGAACTTTACATTAATAGTTTATGTTTGAATAGTCCAGACATTGAGCCTGGTTCCTGTCTTCACTAGTTCTCTGTAAACAGGGTCATCGTTGGCCAGCTGCTTCGTGAAAGAGCAGATATTTTAACAGTCTAATAAACTGTTTTATCTGCAGGTCACTGTACGGTATCACGTACATTTGCTTTGATTTAAACAATATTACAAATCAACGAATTCAAGTAGTGACACAATACTATTAGTCCTGTAATATTGAGGGCGTGGCATCTCGTTAAATGTGAATGTAAAAGCGTGGTGTCAGAGGCTGGAAGGAAAAGAGGGAAAAGTGATCATAGATAATACAACTAAAATAAACAACTCTGACAAACTAGTTGTTATTTTATATATCTGTAAAAAAAAGCAACACCCGTGTTTAGAATAATTAAAATACATAAACGTTTTATATCCGCCAAAAAAAAAGACCCGATCATGAGATTGTACCACAAATTACTTTTATTTTGAAATAGTCATCCTACATGTTTACAACTGCTGTTAGTACAAAATATAACCCTAACCCTAACTTTTAACATTTCCTTTATGTTAAAAAAACAACTTCAAAGCCAGTGTTATTAGTAACGTTAGTCTTATTATAACACGCGTGGCTGTGGATCCAGTGGAACCTGATGAAGGCTTCAGTCGGACTCCAGCACCAATGATTCACCCCGATAGAGTTCAGTAGCTCCATGTAGAGCATCTGATCACACGCCGCTTTGTGCTTCCACCTCACATCCCTTTTCTCTTTAAAACGCAATTAAATATGTCAAGATTTGCATTAAGACATAAATGTCTGGCAAATTATAAAACTCTTCTGTAAACAAGTTAGCTTCCACACTTTCCTGTAACTTCTGAAAGCAGGAAGAACTTCTCAAATATCAAACATGTCAAATATCAAACATGTCAAATATCAAAAATGTCAAATATCAAACATCGGTGCGACTTTGTTTGGAGGAGGAAGTAGATGTTTCCATGTGACAGCTTCACCTTTCTCATCTACAACCACTTCTGCCTGTCGGGTTATTACAACAACAACATTTGCAACTTCAAGTAGTTTTCTTTTTGTAAAAGCCGCCTCACAGGAGATACTTTTGTCCTGAGGACACAATAAGAAATCACATCAGGGTTCTCCTCACACAGCAAACACAGAACCCTCATCGCACGCTCGCTGTAGGAACACGGCAAGTTTGTGTTAGTGAACGTACACTCGATACACTCGATTTGGCAGCTTATAAGAAGTATTCATATCATTCTACAATGTGTGTAAAATCACGAGCCACACAGAAAACAAAAGCCCTTTTTAAAAGTTAAATACGTTGTAATCAGATTACTTCAATTACAAATGTAACCTGTGTTGTCTAATGGCGTGCATGTCAGACCATGGCGTGCATTGTTGCTCAACTTGTTGCTCAACAGTCTTCTTCAGACCGAACCACCAGCGGTGTTCGATTTAAGACACTGTGAGGGATCACAGTCGTACCGTGTCGTAGTTACTCTGTACGGTAGAGTTGGATTCTTTCTAAAGCCAGAGCAGAAGGCATGCAAACCGACAGCCTGATGGAGAGTGTGAGGAAGCCCAGTGCGTCTCATTCACAGTTTAGGTTCGGTACCGAGGACCAGCGAGGGCCGATGGGATCCAAGGGTTTCACCGATACTGGCGAGTATGAAAAGGAGCCGGTGAAGAGACAAAGTAGCATCCACACCCATCTGAAGCCAAACACGGCTCAGTGGATTATTATCCTTTGACACAGAGTCATTTCACTCCGTCTCGTGCTTGATTGGCCGACGCGTTGCCTTAACGAGCGCGCTCACATGCTCAGACTGTTGCTGAGATAAAAGGTAACACTCAGACACCCGTCGCGTCCGCTCCTGCTCTTGTATGAGCTGCATCATCACTGCCTGGTTAAGATCACGTCATAAATCTAAATTTGGGAAATTTATTTTAATACCGCACAGAAACCAATGAATGAATGTCTGGCTGCTCACAACACATTTGAACTTAAGTTGGCATGTTATAGATTTGTAGTAAATGGGATGAAAATGAACACTGGCAGGTTCTCTTTAAGTGCCTTGCATTGCAGTAATAGAGGTTTACCTCGAGACCAGGAAGGGCAAACCGCCATGAACTGACCTTTTGATTTTAGCACGAAAGAGAGCAAACAGCTCCTCCATTTTCTGCACAAAAGAGCCTTTAGTAGTTAGTGTTGGTACTTCCTTCCAAGACCAAAATCCACTCCTTTCTACAGTGTTGGTTCAGACTGAGCTTGAAGCTTACAGGTCCGAGTGCATCTCTCATCCAGACTTTGGGAGCGACTCGAGATGAAAGGTCTCCATAAGGTCCTAGACCCTGAGCTTTGTGTCGGTTCTGGGGAACTGAACATGGTGTTGGCAAAGCAGAGTGTCAGAGGGAAGCGAAGTGATGGGGTGGCAGGCTCTGGGTGAGGCCGGGCTGAGGGCTCGCACAGGCACTGCTGCAGACGCTGGATCCAGGACTCGGAGAAACAGTCGGGCTGGAGACGGAAGCCGCCTCTGCGTCCGAGCCGTCGTCGTAGTCATCGTGGTGGGAGCGGTGCTGATGGGTGACCACCACCCTGAGGAGCAAGAGAGGTAATCTGCTGAATAAACTGTGGAGTGTTAATTACGCCGACATCGTGTTTAAAGCCGGTTTAACATTTAACCCGAAAAAGACAGTTGAACGTAATCTTTTAAGCCTGATGTTCAATATTTTGTTCTCTGCATCTGTTAGAGATAAGAAAGCAGTATCGGTGATATCTGGACACCTGGCTTTTATATTTGTGATGTGGTTGTGTGTGTGTGTGTGTGTGTACCTTGATCTGGAGGGGCCAATGAGGTCTTGTTTATGGGGATCAAAACTTGAGATGTAGCTACACTTGGACCACTAGGGGGACACAAAGACACAGAGACAGAAAATAAATATAACTCACATTCATTATTTAGTCAGACAATAAATCAATGAACTGTCCACGGTTCCTCACCGTGTGAAGAGGGTCACTGGTGCCCAGATGGACTCCTTTCTCACAGAGAGACGTCAGCAGACTGATACCTGCACGGAGACACAGAATCCACAACATCTGGATTAACTCTGCCAGCTGTTTGAGTGACTTCTCGGCACCTCTCTGTGTTTACTTCCTTCACGTGTCCGTACTCTGAGACGAGGAGCTCCTCTGTCTCCTTCAGCTAGGACGGAGATCAAACCTGAATCTCTGCTCGGACGGGGAGCAGCGAGACCCGAACCACTTTGAGTGAAGCGGCAAGTTTTAAAAGGGTCTAAAACTGTAAATATTTACATTACATATTAATAAGTAACCCACGCCAACAATGTTAGATGTGCTTCCTTGTGTGCAGCCCTAAAGTAAATACAAACAATCACTAGGGTCAAAAAAAAGAAGCAAATCCTTAATAAATCAGCGTCATGTCATTATAGTGAAGATGCAGATCCTTTAAGGAACGCACCTTTGGTCCTGCTGCTCCAGTACGTCTGCTCCCACTGGTCCAGCAGGACGTTGAAGTATCTCGGACACTCGAAGAAGCGGAGGTAGCGGGACGACGCCGGCGACGGGAAAATACGCTCAAACTGTCCCAGACGAGTCAGCTCGTCTTCGCTCTCTGCCAGCACGCGGACGTCCTCTGGAGTCAAGACGTCCAACACCGTAGAGAGGAAGTCCTGACGGAGACACAAGGACAGAGACTTTTAACTTCAGATGAAATGCACTCGCTCTGATTCAATGTGTTTATGTTCTTTTACCTGCTCGGCGTAGTGTTGGGCGAGGTAAAAGGCACGTTTCAGCTTCTCATCGGCAGACAGATTTGACTTGGTCCTCTCCCTGGTCCCCACACACAGACTACACACACACACACACACACACACACACACACACACACACACACACGTGTTGATTCAACTTGAGGCTGCCGTTTGAGTTGAATAATACAGAAAGTTGTTTCTAAATTGTGACCAGAATGAAGAAATGTCCCATAGAGTCTGTGGGGTGTAGTACCGCCTCCCTACCTGCTGGTGGAGCTGGAGGCGCTGCTGCAGGAGGCGACCACGTCTTCTTTTTGGGGAATACGGAAGCCTGCCAGGTTCAGGAGGTCTCTGATCATCTGACCTTTAACTGCAACATCCAGCGCTGTGTTGGAATGGAGGCTGGACAAGAAACAATTAGAAGACGTCATTTAAAACCCTGTGTGTGTGTGTGTGTGTCTGTGTGTGTGTGCGTGTGTGTGATACCTTGGTGATATGTTGACCTCCAGGATCCAGGGTTTGAGCTTCTCATCCAGCATGATGTCAAAGCCGAACAGCTCGTGGCAGCTGTAAGGCGCACGAACGTGCATCTTCAGCAGGTTGTGGACGTACGGTTCTGACCTGACAACAGACACACGGCACAATGTTTCAGAGACATTTCACTTAGTGTTTAAATCCCTTCGCTGAGCCTCTAGTCGTTCACCACTTCAGCTCCAGCATGTCGGAGACTTTCCTGAGACTCCCCACCTCTACACCCAGAGATGCATTAGGGACGGGGGGGGGTACGGGGGGGGGGGGGGTAAGGCCAAAATACACAGTATATGTAATGTTACATCACAGTAACAGTTTATATCATGATACACTGATCTGTTCTCTAGATTCAAGTAAGAAACAGTCTACCACACTGTTCTCTTGCACATTTCATTTTTTCTTCTCTTATTTGGAACTTCAATGCTAACATGAGACAACACTTGAGTTAAAAACAAAAACAGTAAAAGTCCGTCAAAGAGGAAGCTTTAAGGTTCAAGTGTTACAGGTTTTAAGGTAAACATGAACACACTTCTATTACGTTATTATGGTTTTATATTATTATGTTGTTTTACTGTGTTTCTATTTGATTGTAAAGCCCTTAGTCACCTTGTTTTCTTTAAATGTGTTCAATAAACACATTTGGATTGTATGTGGATTATCCCAAAAATGACAGCAAATAATAAAAAAGGGAACAATATGAATTCAAAGTAGAATAAAAGCTGCTCATTGACTTACCCAATGATGGTTTTGATCACAATGTCTTTAATCTTCTCCCAGATCAGAGTGGTGTTGACTCCCTTAGAACCAAGATACTGCCACAGGGCCTTCAAAGCCCTGAAAACACGCACACACACTCTCTGGTTGGAGTTTATGAACACGTGCACACAGAGTAACAAAGATGTGTCGAAGTTTCACTTTTGCAAAACATACAAACCATTTGTGTCCCTGACAGGCCTTGTCGTCGCTGTTGGTCTGGTACTCGGAGTTCTTCTTGTTGACGCTGTAGTTGGTCAGATGCATGAACTTGTTCCCCAGAGTCTTCATGGAAGACGAATACCTGAAGAAGAGAAACGCAGACGTGGAGTTAGTTGTTATGTTCCATTATACATGAGCGACTCACTCACTGTGGCGGACGGGAGGAAAACGGACTTGCAGCTGGCGAATCGAACCAGTCCGTCGGAGAAGATGTAGATCCGGAGCGGGTCGTAGCAGGACACGTAGACGTAGATCCGCAGGTCAAACTTGTTGCCGCTGATGAGGTAGGGCTTGTGAAGGTACCTGAAAACAAATGAAGAAGTTTGATCGAGCTTCTGGAGAACTGTCACTGCGCTACCGCGTTTCAAACCATCAGCGGTCTTATTCTGGTCTACTTACTTCTGGACCAGTAGTGGTCTCTTGCGGGGCATCTGGCTCCATCTGTGGATGACCTGGATACCGATTCCTCTGGCTGAAGCAGGCTGTTAACGGAAACACAACTTCAACATCTTTCTTCAGCATGTTCTTGCCCCTTTGTTGAGAGACTGCTTTGCCTCCACAGTCACCAGTAAAGTGACACAATGATGATCTACGAGCAGAACGTACAGGTTTGATGATCCATTTCTGCCTGGAGCCGCCGTCCTCCCAGGCCTTGCGTAGCAGCTTCATGTCCTGAGGAAGGACGAAGGTGCGGGGGAAGAAGCTGAACTCCTGTTTGCCGAAGCGAACCTGCATCTTGGACAGGTTCCTCCACAGCCGGTCCTTTCTGCCGATCTGAAATGTTCCCGGGAAGTGGTTCAACTAGGACAGAAGGAAAAGAAAACAGCCGAGGTAAGTGTAATTCTTGTCGAGAAACCCAAAAAAGCCGGTTAATGTATTCTTCGTCTCTGCGGTCTCTCACCTTCTGGTGCTCTCCGAGGGCCTTGAAGCCAGGAGACTTCATGTGGTGTCCCCAGCAGCCCAACCAGTCGTGGCTTTCTACATGAACAACAGAGCAAACGCTAAAATCATCGGTGAACTCTTTGATAACAAACATCCAACCACATCTGTTCTAAGAGGCATCACGCATGAAAATCAGTCACTGTGTGAGAATCAAAATATGTACAACAATGTGCAATGTATGCACACAACAAAATTCATAATACACATGGTCAACAGCTCCGATCGATCAGCCACCATCAGCTGATATCCGGGCTGGATGGTTTGATCGGTGGTCTCTATAAAGGCCGATCAGATGACGAGAACAGGACGACTACCAGCAGAGGATGGAGGCGGACCAGTGACACAAACAACAGTGTCAGACACCAGACAAGCTTTGACATGGAGCCCTCAAGTGAAGAGGAACCGTACACCTGGTGAGACCAGGGAGACCTCGAGATACAGCCGGTATCAGAGAACTCTTGAGGTCCCTTGCGGACGCTGAGGGTGTCAGGCCGGAGTAAGTGAAGGGAATCGACCCTGTGATACGGCTCCCAACAATCAATGATCAGCCCAAACAGTGCTGATCTCCTGATCTGAATTATAAGACGTTCAAACACCCACACCTCTAAAAAACAATCAGCTCAGCCTCAATGATTCAACCCAGAGAGGCTGAGTTTACCGTTTGACGTTCAGCAGATATCACGCGTTGTAAAACGTGCCTTGGCAGCGGCTCTGAATGACACACAGACTTACTCTTGGTGACTTTGAAGTGCGACCTGCCGATGGTGTGCTTGACGATATTTGGGGTGACGGTGCTTATCTTCCATTTCAACAGCCGTCTCTGTTCCGCTGGCAGCAGTTCCACTGTGGAGCGCACACAACACACACGTTTGATTTATCTCACGAACAAACGTCCTGACGCTAATACGGAAAGAGCTTACCGCGTCGACTGAACATGATAGATGTGTTGGTATAAAGATGTTTACTGCTCAGTTAAATAATTGAATAAAATGACAATATTTGAAATACGATGACACAACACACTTAACGTACTGCCTTTTGCCAACTCAAACAGCAATAAAAAGAAAAGGTGAACTTTAGATTTGGCCTACAGTCTTCAGACAACCAACACGTTCACCACATTCACTGGAATCTGACAGAGCAAGCTCTCGTGAACTCAGCGTGATGATGGTTGAAGGTTCTAGCTAAATCAAAGGTTTGGTAAGAGGTGTTTTTCATGTAATTTTGGAATTGCTAAACTTTCTCTTGCCATCTTCTAACATGACCTCCTGTCACTCAACGCTCTCCCCTGCCTGCTGTTAAAGCTACAGTCCGGCTCAGACAACAGACCTTTCTCATCGGCGGTGCTGAAGTAGAGCGTCGGCGCGACGAAGGCGAACAAGCTGGGAACCAAAGCCGGTCTCTCCTCTCGATCATCTTCGGCCCCCAATGACATCGGCTCCTCGACACTGAGAGGAAGAGTGAAGCAAACGCATTCAATGTGGACCCTACATCATACATGAAGCCTACATCATAACGGTACCATGCTTATATCAAAGGGAGAAAGTCGCATGTGATGGTCAGACTGGAACTTTGTTTGAAAAACGACAAAACATTTTAAAGCATTTTTAGCCGTCCAATCTCATTGAAGAGCTTCCATTTCAACAAATACATCAAACCACATCGTCTGAGGAATGTGTCAACAAGCAACGTCTTACAACTGAAGCACAAACTCATTATTTTCTACATTTAAACTCCATCTACGATGATAGTATCAGACTTCTGCTGAGGTCGCTGCCCTGTCAGCGCCACAGCTCCGGTTACCTCGTCACCATCAAACGAGCAAATTGCTCACAACCAATTTAAAAAGCAATGCGGCTCGAGTTACTTTCACTGGATTTCTAAATGAAGGAAGTTGGCATTCCAGACAGCCGTCTAGTTTGTAACGCGAGTCGAGCGCCCGGCCGTTCGCACTTTGCGCCAGTAACACGATGCGCGAGTGTGAATGTGGGGTCAGACACGGACTCAACACAAGTAAAGGAGGCCTTCTAGAAGGAGGCCTTCTGTTATGCCGACCGTTTATGTTCACACAGATCTTATTAAACCATTTAGAGAGCACGGAGAGCCAACGACAAAATCAACTAAATAACAAGATGAGAGCAGCTGAGTGTTTTTTACTCAAAAAGGCAATTAAGTCCAACATTTCAAAATAACGCTTCTGTTCACACCTGATAAAATAAAGAGAATTTACACCTGAAATACAAAAGAAAGCCACTCACATGACGGTCATATAGGAAGGAAGGGTGGATGAACAGCTGGATGAAGGACCGGGCTGATGTTAACCTGCTGCAGGTCTGACAGGTACGCATTGGCATTGCAGCTGGACTCGGCTAACTTAACACTATGCTAGACACGAAGGAGCTATAGCTTTCAGGAAAGGGTGGGGAGGTGGTGGGGTGTATGTAAATGAACACAAACAAAACAGCTGGTTGGGTGGGGGGGACAATAGCGGCCCCTATGCAGGCTGTTTTAACAGAGAATCAGCTCCGAGTCTTTGGTCGGGAGTTCTATTGTTGAGGCGATCACAGAGGAGAACAACGTGACGCACAATACAGCAGAGCTTTCCACCACGCTCTGCTGCTTTCGGCCTCCTCTAACAATTGCCGTGAGAGAGAATGAGAGAGAGAGGGAGAGAGAGAGAGCGATAAAGAGTCCACAGGTTATGATGACTTTATTTATTCCGTGTTAGCAGATCAATTAGACACCGGGTTTGGATGTTGGGCGATCCAAGGAAGAGGACACGGACATTTTGAGGATGCTCAAGGTTTTTTTTTTTTTTTTTTTAAGTACCCAAAATAAGGAGTATAAAGAAAGAAAAACTTTTGTTGCATTTAATTAGATCGTCCCACCAGCTAAAGTGCATCTTACCCAGACAGGGGAGCGATGGACGCTGTGGATGAGGTGCCATCGATGGATGAACAGTCTGAATCATCTGAAGACAACAGAGGAACAAAGACCAGAGGTTTACTAACGGCAGCTTAAGTACTCAGAGTGTGTGTGTGTGTGTGTACTTTAACTTACCGTCATCGCTACATGCATTCTCCAGCTCATCAGGCAGCTCCTCCTCAACTCCATCCACCTGCATAACACAATCGTGGCTGGAAGAAACAAAATAACACGAGATGAGATATTCAGAGCGAGAATTAGAAGAATCAGATCTATTTATTGAAGCAATTGGCGGTTACCGGTACTCACCCAGACAGCTGAGTCTCTCCAACCAGACAGTCCTCTGTCGGCGAGGGTGAGGAAGGGAGTGGAGGCGAAGCGGACCCGGAGGCCGGCTGGTCCTGCCCGGTGAGGTGGATGGCCGAGATCTGAGTGGTCACGGAGCCCAAACAGGCTCCTGCAGGACCGGAGGCCGCAGCTACGAGGAAACACATCCACACGGCGTCTAATTTAAGAGTGTAACGCTCAAACTCGAGCTTCATCAGGACTGTGTGGGAGTGGTTTGATCATAGTAGTAAACCGAGTCAGAAAACAAGTTCTCAGGGCCTTTAAAGAAGACAAAAGGATCTGCATATTCAATAACCAGACATTCTACCGCTCTCTTGTCCTGGGTTTACCACCGTATGCTTCACAGTAGAACAATCATCCTGATTACCTGCGGTGGCATCCAGCGGTGTGGCACTGACATTGGCACTGAGCACAGTTAGCGGGGGGCCGTCTGGACATGGACTGGCTTCTGGAAGACTGACTCTTCTGCATGTGGACAAGGTGCTTCCTGGTGGCCACTGACTATCTGGGCCCTTCTTGTTCAGGTCTAGTGATGCTATCGTTAGGGGTTTGCTGCTTGTAGTTGCTGCCAGCGGACCCCTTCTCACCACCAACTGATTGTTTGAAGCGGTCGTCGTTGTGCTAATGTTTTGTGCCGGGCTGCATTTTGGTGCTTTGGCTGATTGGCTAGTCCTTGTAGCTGCCGTTTCTCTTGTTGTGCTTCTTATCTCAGCGCTGGAGGCGTCCGTCCTCGGTGGCGCCCCCTGGTGGTCACACAAAGTAAGGCACAGAGGAGGCACCGATGGCAAGCAGGAAGAGTCTGCAGCTTCAGGCTGTAGAGACAAAACAAGGAAAGGTCACATGTGGAGGAGGCGGTAGTAAGTGGACATAGCCACCCTATGGGATGGCTGGTTTATCCGTCTAGCTCTACATGAAACTATAATTTTTCACTGTAGTAATTGTGACAAAAACATATTCAACACTCACCATCATCTTGTTGGCTTTCTGCAGAGCGGGCGGCCCTTCGATGAACAGGTCTTGAAGACAAACTGAAGAAAGAATCTGCCGTCCCAGCTGCACATGAGCTGTGGCAGCCCGACGTCTGCTCGTTGCTACACCGCTTCCAGGCTGCGAGGTTTGGAGCGACACACCTTTCTGCATGCAACCCGTCGGCTGGACATCAATCCCAATCTGACGTCCCTCCGTGGGGATGGAAGAAGGGGCACTGGGTTCGTTGAGGCTGCTAGCGGCCTGCTTCAGTACCTGGTGTGGGTTTTGAATCCCATTAAGTTGTTGTGGCAGGTTTGGAGACCCATCTGGCACTGTGGTGAGTTGGCTCTGGGCGTTGGTTATATTTCTGTACCCATTCTCCTCCACAGAACACACAGATGGGGCCACTGCTGTCTGCCTCAAGTGGGAAGCAGACGCGGCAACATCTGAGGAGAGAGGAGGTTTGGCTTGATCCTTTCTCCTGGACAGCTCTAGAGACGTCGGACTAAAAGGCACTTTAGTGGCCACAACTGCCTCGGCATGCGTACTGACAGAGGTTGTAGTAGTGGGACTATCTACGTTGGAGCAAGGCCGGAGCTTCGCCCCATCCCAGGGGGAGGACTGGTTGGTGGGCATGGCACCGCTCAATGAAGCTGTGGTTGTTTCTGACGGGCTACGTTCAGGGGCAGAGGTCTTGAGCTGGAGATTAATAGGCAGGATAGGAGTAACAGTCGCGACAATACCAAAGCCTGACGTGGAGGAAGGTTCTCTTCCCTAAAACACCCCCCCTCCTGTTCCTTCTAGTAGCTCCCCTCTGCTTCTTCTGTAGGAAGAGGCTTGAGGACATCGCTGACGCAGTTTACCCTTCCTCTTCTGAACAACTCTGAGGATGCGATGTAAGCTTCAGGACGCCCAAGACTTGGCTCACAACAAGGTGTCGGGTCGTAGAGGGGAAAGTGGCCTCCTTGGAGTTCTCATATCTTCCTCAGTCGATCCACAGGAGGCAATAAACCAACAACTTTCACCCCTGAAAGAGTGCAGAGTCAGAGAAGAGAAGCAGAGTCAGTCTGAGAGAATCTAGTCTAACAACGGGCATTCAGACCAAGAAGTAATCCCTTGTAGGAAAAGAAAGTCAGACAAAATCGTTCACTACAGACACCAAAGATATCGTGAAATAATTTTGAGCTATATTTTAATAGTATTAGGGAGTGATGTGTCTCAATTAGCCTGTAATGCTAGTACCGGTAGTATTTTTAATAATAATAACTTTGACTAATTACATAACTTTCACTTTACAAGCCCCTATTTGAACAATAGCTGCTGCGCTAAACTACACTAATAATGTTCAACACCTTGGCTTCTGCCAATTTAATGACACTTCTTTAACAAACTCATACCTAACAGTCACAGCAGGTGTGCAAAGTTGTTGTGAGTGATATTTAAAAAAGATACTCCATCATTGAAATCACAGCTATGTGAGCTAGCTAAGTGTGTATAACTAAAGCAAGACATGCTAGGTAACGTTACTTTATATTTACAGATGTTGCCAGTGGTTTGTTATCAGTAATTAAAGCAATGTTAGTTTCACACGTGTGCGCGCGCTGCCATGACACGCCGCTTCACGCTTAGCCTACGGCTAGCTTAGCAAAAATCGAAACAACACAACACCAACTGCCACTGGGTGTTTCAAAGACTCCCCCGGTGGTAACAATAAAACACAGACTTATACACAGGAATATATTAATTCGTACTTCGCCACACGTAATGTGCTTAACATGTTGTCCCGTTGGTCTGTCGAGGGTTGAGGTTCTTGTGTTGAAGTGACGTTAGCTGAAAAAGTCCGAGAGAAACATCACGACCGAAGATCGTCTGTTGAGACAAGAGCCACACTCTCCACCTCACTTCCTGGTTAGCTTCTGAATCAGCGCTCCCTCCGCTGGTCAACAACACCAACATTCAGCAAAAGTTTTGAATATATATATATATAGTTTTATTAAATAGCTACATAATAACACCAGGAACAAGTATCAGAATAAAATATGATCAGACCATAATTAGCTGAAAAGTCCGAGTGAAACATCACGACCGGAAGATCGTCTATTGAGACAAGAGACACTCTCCACCTCACTTCCTGGTTAGCTTCTGAATCAGCGCTCCCTCCGCTGGTCAACAACACCAACATTCAGCAAAGGTTTTTAATCTATATATTTTGTTAAATAGCTACATAATAACATCAGGACCAAAGAATAAATAATAAAATATGATAACATACTGAATTAATACCTAATTATATCTTGTGTGCGTTTTGTGTTTTAATAGTTTATTTTACTTATTGTGAATGATTTATTTATGACTTTAAATGATTTGACATCTTGTATATTGATGTAGACAGGTAGTACTTGGCGTTGTATGACTTGCATTCACCATCTGCTGCTTTTATAATGACATTCAGCCTATTAGTTATTTTTTCTTCGTCTACAATCTAACTTTTTAGAAATAGTTTTCAATAAAGAAACAAATGCACACTTATGTATTTAAAAAACTGGCCCCAGAGTGTATAATGGATCTCCAAACACTCTATGAGCCTGAACGTGGTCTGAGATCATAGTCAGCTGCTGTTGCACTTCCTAAATAAAGAGATAATACAAGATAGATGACGTTATATAGATAATAACAAAATACAATCCACTGATAATGAGATAAAGAGAGGTTAAAATAAATATAGAGATGTTAATAGGGAGACAGCCTTTGTCTATAAATAACAACATTACAAAATAAAAAGGAGCTGGTAGTTGTCTTTTACTCCAAGCATTAAAATTGCACATAATGTTCCTTAGTTGTTGGGGATATCACATAAATAAAGAAAACAGAGATAATATCAGTAAAAAAAGTTTTGTTCGTTTCATTAATTGCTGTCGAGCAATCGAATTAAACAGTCACCGTGTCCACTCAACCTGCTTCTGTTAGTCCATTACCCTCATTTCCTTGCTGAGGACCAGACGGCTTGTACAACACACATCTCACCACTGGAGGGCTCACTGGAGGGAAGGCCTATACAGCAAACCTGTCACCTTCCTGCCTTCGCTCATGTCCTCTCCTCCCTTCCGTCTCCACTGGTTTTCTTCGCTTTTTACTCTTCTTGTGTCCCATTTAAAAAAATCTTCTCCTCTCCATATTTGCCTTCTCTGCCTCCTCACTCTCATCCTTTCCTTTCTCTTGTTGTCTTCTTCCCCTCTTCCTCTGGGCCTCTCTTTTCCTCTCTTCCCTCCTCTTCTCTCTTCCTTCCTATTCCCATTCCTCTCTTCGTCCCTTCCTTCTTGCTTTTCCTCTCATCCTATACTCTTTCCTTCTCTTTCCACTCTCTAATCCTCGCTCTTTTTCTCTCCTCCGTCTTTTTCCTCACTTCTTCACAGTTTCCTTTCCTTACCATCTTTTCTTTCTTTCATCCTTTTCCATCCACTTGACTTTTCTCTTTCGTTCTCTCCTACTTTCATATTTTCTGCCTGATTATCTCATTTACACTCTCCCTGTTTTCTTTCCTCTATCCCTTCCCTCTTTTCTTTCCTTTTGCTCTGCTCCTACTCACCCCTCTTCACCTTTCTCTTTTTGTTCTCTGCTCTTTGCCGTTTCCTATCCTGTCATCTCTTATTTTTTTATTTTCTTTTACTTTTAATATCCTCCTTTCTTATTTCACGCCTGTCCATCTCTTGTTTTGTTTTTTAACCCTCTCCCTTCCTATTCCATTTCCTCATACCATTCCTCTGCTCCTTCCATCTCTCTTCCCATCATTCTCCTACTCATCCTTTGCTCCTTTTTGGACTCTTCCCTTTTCATATCCTCCCCTCTATCCCACTGGCATGTCAGAGCTTGCAGACAGAGAGAGAGCAAGAGAGAGAGAGAGAGAGAGAGAGAGCGAGAGAGAGAGAGACTAGAGAGAGACTAGAGAGTGAGCAGACTGAAGCTGAGCAGTGAGCGGGTTGAGCAGCAGGACTACTTCTGTCAGAGCTGCAGGACGTTCCAGTCTCAAGTGCCACTGAGAGCAAAGAGTCTGCAGGAGGAGCTGGTTGTCCCAGAAGAAAGAAGACGAGAGGCAGGATCTGTCCTCTGAGTCTCGTTTGTGAGGACAACCTTTTCTGACTCCAGGATGATCTATCACCTTCCAAACCAACACAGAGCCTAAAGCGGCTCCGTCTGGCTCGGTTGAAATAAATCTTTCGTCCGAAAGAAGAATAAAGAAGAAGAAGGAGAAGAAGAGGAGGGGGAGGAAGAGCCAGTCTATCAACAAAACACAAGAACAATCGGAAAAGTCTGAATTGGCGCCTTTGGGGACTGTTGGATATATCGCACCCTCTGAAAACCAGAAGAAAAGAAGAAAAAGTGACGTGAGAAAAGAAGGAAAAGGGTTTCATTGTCAGAACAATCACAAGAGGATGTTGGTGTCTGTTGCATCCACTCAGATAAGAGAAAAAGAAGATAATATATAAAGAACAATCTAGAAAGACAGAAATCCCAACCACAAGTGTGGTTTTGCTCTTTTTTTCAAATCCAGAAAAATAAGGAGGATCAAAGCAAAAAGAGAAGAAACAGAAGAGGAAGAAGTTTTTCTGTCATCGTATTAACGATTAAAGATGTTGTAGACCAACATTTGTGTGAACTCTCGGAAGTTTGGAAAAATCGGAAGAAAAAAGAAAGACGGAATATCAACCTGAAAACAAATCAAGGAAAACATTTGTTTTGGTCGCAAACTTTCAATAAATTATTCTGAAAGAGAAGAACAAAAGGAATCTGAATTTGCAGCTTGGTGAAGATATAGCAGGAAAAGTTCAAGGACCAACTAACAAAGTCAAAGGAAGCTACAGCGACACAGCAGTAAAGAGTCATCAGTGACGAAGTAAAAACACAGAGGAATAAAGGGAAAAGAGTCACGAAGAAAAGAGAAATATCTCGGGGAAGAGAGGAAAAAGAGAGGAAAAAGAGAGGAAAAAGAGGGGTTTAAAGGGGACACAGAGAAGAAGAGGAATAATCAGGGGAAAAGGATAAACCAAGAAGAAAAGGAAGAGCGAAACAAGGACAAATCAAAAGAATAAAACAAAACTAAAGAACAAAATTAGTAACAAAAAAGGGAGGACTAAAAGAAAAAGTACTGCAGTTTAAAAGAACCAGAAGGGTGTGACGATGAGGCTCCTGGTGCTTCTTGCAGCTCCTCTCTCCATCCTCGTCCTCCACGTTGCAGCGGTGGCCCCGGCAGGCGGCGTGGCCCCGGGCCGGCTGGAGCGCTGGGTCCGCTCAGGCCTCCAGTCGCTGCAGAGGGACCAGCTGGACCGGTGCCTCCGCATGTCCTCCCTCTCCGAGACCGAGTGCAGGCGCCTCGCCCACCTGCCACTGTCTGCCGTGGCCGTTTACGTATCGGAGCCACGCACAGCTGCAGGTATGGAGGCCAAAGAAGGTCGAAACATCCCTGGGTTAGTTTGTTTGTGAACGTTTGGTGTAGTTTGTAGCAGTTGATGTAAGGCACTGAGAAAAAAAAACAGCGTTGGGTCAGGTTCATTACATGGTAACTTTGTAATTAGTCATGTCATTTATGTGAATACTTTTAGATTACTTCCACAGCAAACACTGAATTTATTTATAAAAAAAGATGGGCACAGCCACAAAAAATCGGAGTTGCACGAAAATTCATTTTTTCTCATTAAACATCTTAAACCATGTTCAATGCAACTAAAATGCATTTTGCATATTCAGCATTTACAGTTGGTCAAATCAAATGAACCTTACAAAAACATGCTGGCATAAAAGTACATTCTAAATATGGAATCAAAAATGTGATCAAGTCCTTGGCAATGGAAATATAATCTGATTGCACATTTTTTCAAATGTAATCTGTGCAGATTATGTTTATCTATTTATTTTAATATGAATAAGTAATTACAATTATATGTAAGGTTAGACCACCAGGTGAATAGAGTAAAAAAATGAAATGATATGCTTCAATATGCAAATGAGGCATCATTTTATCCAATATGCCCTAATTTGCATACTTTTCCAGAACAGAAATGGATAAAGCCAGATTCAAAATCCTTGTATCATTTTGTTGACATATTAGAGTCAAAGACTTTTACAGACGAGGTTTTAGATATCTTTGTATAACCCTATAATCCATAAATACTGTCAACAGCCATAAAGAAAATCTATTTTCTATGTTTTTATGAATAAAATGTCGTATAAATGAGTGTGTGAGTGATGTGTGAACCTTCAGCACACAGAGAGGAATGAAAGAGTGAAGTTTGGTGAATGTAAGAGCTGCTGAAGTGGAGATTTATCATCAGAGTCTGAGAACAAAGTCATTGAGAGGAAACGTCTTAAAGAGACGTTTAGTTACATTACAGACATTTAGAGACTCTACAGGTGAATGAAGTAAAATAAATTAAATATATCTGACAGTGGAACATCTTTAATTGCTTTTGAAGACAATTGTTTTTTATATTACAAATTAAATTGCACCTTTAAATATGCAAATGAGCATCATTTAATGGTAACTTTTAGTAAATTTAGGAGAAATGTACAGACACAAATGGACGAAGGAGTAAAATGAAGAGATAGATGTGCATCTTGGATCTTTCCACTCGTCTAAAGAAGACGTGTTATATATATTGTAGTCAAACTATTTCAAGATGTGTTTACATGCCATGTTTGAGGAAGGATTCCAAAGAATACATTTTCTATTGATAATGGAATACAGAAGCGGGATAATTGACTCAATGCATTTAAATCAGTCAAAAGAATCCAATAAAAGAGACCGGTTCAGTGATCAATATGATTGACGGGTGCAATAACTGAAACTCAGTGTGAATTTCTTGTTGTTTATTAAGTTAAGTTCCCTTTTATTGACTTTAGTAACACACTCTTCTTCCTAACCCAAAGGGAACTCACAGAAAGTTCTGGCCATCCTGCCGGACTCCTCGGGTGGCTCCGTGAGCTCCAAACCACGGGGAGGTTTCGGTGTCGGCCAGGTGCTGAATGGAGGTCACCACAGACAGCGGCAGTCTTTCCCCGGCTCCACGGCCCATGATGCCGTGCTGGTGCTGGATCCGAGCCCCGGGGAGAACTTTGGCCACCCGGTGCTCCTCTTCTATGTGGATGTGAATGTGACGAAGAAGAGATGCGCCCACCTGGATGGCGTTTACCTGGGTGAGTCAGCAGACACTGAGGCATGGGTAACTTTGTTTAAGTTACTCATTGCGTGCAGGTGTATTTGGCTGTTAAATGGGAAAAAAACGTTTTTGGATGCAATAACAAACCTTAAAGTGTTTGTCTTTAATGTGTCTTACCTTTGTATTAAAGACATGTCTGTCAATTTGGAACATTGTCTCCTACAAAATTACATTTCCATGCAACTAAACTGCACTCTAGAACATCTAAAAGTAATGTTAATGAAACAAATACAGTTTTTGTGGTAGAAAGATCTCTGATGGCGCTAAAGACCTTCAAGAGACTTCAGGATGTCTTGCTTACACCTGCGTCCTCAGCTTGTATGAGCACGTCACCAATTCACTGAATAAAAACAAGACTGGCCAGGCAAGCGATCTGTCACATTCACTGTCACAACTCCAATGACGGGTGAATCCAATAATGTCCGATACGTTTCATCTTTAATGCTTTCACACATTCTTTTGTTGTAAAACGATCATCTAAATCAGGGGTGTCAAACATACGGCCCGCGGGCCGGATCCGGCCCGCCACGTCATTTTATGTGGCCCGCGAATCCCCCATCAAAAAAAAAAAAAAAAGATTTTTTTTTTTAATTATTATTTTGTTTTTTACAAAAATTAAAAGTTAGATGTGAAAATAAAAATATCCCCATGGTTGAAATTATGAGATGAGCCATTTGCGCCGCCGGTCTCGCCGGGGGCTATTTTGTGATCATTCGCACTGGACGCGCCGGAGAGGGGGCGTGGCTTATCGCCCTGAAAGCCGTTCAACTGTCCGCCATTAACCATGGAAAAAAGAACCTCTATTTCTGCTAAGTAGGTGTTGAGGAAGTCACAGATATCCCGGGAAACTAAACTAAATATGTTAGGAGTAGTTACATTTACACCGTCTTACATTTACAACCGGCCCTTTGAGGGCGACCGTGATGCTGATGTGGCCCCAGAGTGAAGATGAGTTTGACACCCCTGCTCTAAATGCAGCCTTTGAGGACTTACTGTAAACGTTGGTTAGTCGGTGGCATTTTCAACCACCTACTAAATAACAACTTTGCACTTGACAGCAGAAATGGAGAGATGTGTCACTGCCGTAGTGAGAAACTGCCCGTCGTCAGCAAAATGCCGCGAGTGATGACAGAGAGCTTCAGGAGGAGACGGGCAGCTCTTCCGTGACGCTACAGTGAGAGTATTTTGGTCGTATCGGTAAAAGGGTTGACAATCAAACATCGCGTTTCTAAAAAGCACCACTTTTGGTGGTGGCCGACGTCTTTACTGCGGATAAAAGGCCAAAAGCGAACGTAAAAGAAGTGTTTCCAAAGTGCTTCATTCGTGTAGAAATAGTCCGAGGGGACATTTACTCTGCGATGGTCCTCGCAAGTCCTGCAAAAAGAGACGTGTTTGAAAGTGCAAGTTGTTGACGTCCCGCTGTGAGAGCGGTTGGGGCCAGATGCTGAGGTGACTTTGGCCCCGTGCTACACGAACACACACCTGTCAATTATTCATACTCACACACACACACACAGCACCGTGCCCCCTGCTGGGTCCTGCAGATGGGTTTGGACCAAAGTCTTTTAAAGTGAAACTTCCTTTAGACCCCATTTAACCTGGTGAGGGCAGGAAGAAAGAGAGCTGTTGAGCTGCATTTGATTCAGTTGCAATGATACAAAGGTGCCAATGCTCTCCAACACTTTACTCTTAGTTCATGTTTTTTTGTAATGTTACGTTGACATGTTCCCACTCATCTCTAGCCATGCTGATCATGGTCAGATTTACTTGTTCGGGGACCCTGGACCATGACGATCGACTGTTTAAATTACATTTTGACCTTTTCAGCTGAGAAGAGGAGGCCAAGTTCTAAACTTTTGTCATCAAGATGTCTTCCACTCTCTGTGTCTTCAGGCGAGGAGTGTCTGACTCTGGCTTTGAAGGGTCGTTGCCAGAACCAGCTAAAGCGTCGCCAAGCCGGGCCAGAGAGGCTCATGGGTAATGGACACGGTCGGCCGGCCGGTGGCGCGCTGCGCGGCAGTACCGCTACCGCTAGTGGCGGAAGCCGTCTGGTGGAGCGGGCCGTTGGAGGGCTCTGTGAAGTCCACTTCCTTCCACTGGTGGTCGGAGTCGGAGACAGCAACCGAACGCAGAGACTCAGATGTGTTGGTGAGTCAAAGAATAAATAAATGTCTTTACCAAAGTTGATCAGAATTGTGGAGAAATGTCAGCCTGCTGGTGGCACAGGGAAAAGTAAGGCCATCTGGATTCATCCTCTGGGGACCTTGAATATCACTGCCAAATTTCATGACAATGCACACAATATTTTGAAATGAGGGACAGAAAATCCATTTCAAGTATGTCACGACAAGCTAATGTGAAGAAAACAAAATCACTTGGTTAAATTAGGGTCGAGTGGCATTCCGTTTCACTTTCTGAGTGAGATGCAGAATTATTCTCACGTTATGCCAAGACCACCCACACCTGCAGGCTCTGCCAGCAACCTGGGCCGCGTGAGAAAAACTGCTGGGAAAATGTTATCACGCTGTTGTGGAAAAAACACAGACAATCCATGGGATAAAACCACCAAACCCACCTCTGGCATGCCACACATATGTGGAGATTAAGTATTCCTTCACTGTTGATTGTGCATCCCACTGTCCGTTGAGTGCACCAGCATACCCGGTTTGATTGGACCTGGAAAAAATGTGTTGAATGTGTCAGCACTGAGGCTGTGCTTTATTCAGAAGTTGTTTTCAAGACGAGCACCTGTGCACTTTCTGACGTGCGCCCGTGCTCCAGCAGACCACGCAGAGTTCGCGAGATGCCCTCAGCCACTGCCGATGGGCTCGCCCAGTCTGCCCGTCTCCAGCTGTGAGCTCAATAAAAACACCAGACGCTGCCACCAACAGCCGCTGGCCACTCACCTCTCCTGCCGACTCTACCAGACCTGTGATCACGCCGTGCTCATCTCAGGTAGGACAGTTGGTGTCTGTTTCCTTTCTTATTTTCTTATACTTGCAGTTGTCTGATCAAACATCACCAAACAGCCAACACATACAATTACAAAACACAATTTTAATGTAAGCCTTAACATCTTATCCATGGAACAAACAATAAACAGAAAACGTTCTTGTCATAGAAAGCAAGAGGAAAAGTCAAATTATATAAAGTATCCTCTATTTTCCATTAGCTGAGAATAAGCTACTAGTCTATCTGGCAGAGCTCTCTATAACGGATATCATTACCATCTGAAGGGGCGTAGTTATGTCTGTGTCACATTAATGTTCAACTGGTAGTTCATGGGCGAGAGTTTTTGGAATAAAATGCCGTGGAAACGCTGTGAACACAACCTCAAGTCAAGTCACAAGGTAGCACAGGTTACAACTAAAGTGGCAGAGACTGAATAATATAAGTTACATTATCCTTAACATGTAAATATTACTCACTGCTGGCTGGTTTTTATTCCACAATCAATTTGTCATCATTTCTAAGCACGTAAGAGATGATTTCACAGATAAATTGAAACCACAGATGACACGAGATTAAATCAGACTTCCACTGAGAGGAACACATTAGTGCATGGCGTCATACCAGCTGCGTACAAAGTTCCTGGAAAAGTCCTGGAAAACGATCTCTACAAATGCTGTAGGAACCATGACACATTCAAAAACTAGGCGGCACTTTATCAGTTCAGACAGTTACCGGAGAGTTTATGTAGCGGAAGAACATTGTAGTGTTAATAAAAGGCCAAACATTGGATCATAATAACGATGAGCTGTGGAACAGCTGCACTGGGCTTCAGGCTCCGGCACCACCCACATGTATCCTCCACCTTCTCCTCTTCACATCACCCATAAACGAGCCGCACGGAGCTAATGTTAGGCAGACACATGAGCCTGGTTCCTCTGGAGATAATCAAAATCAAACAGCTAATGAAGACAGGACTGCTTTACTGTGTGCACGTTGCCCTCTGAACGTGTGCGTGTGTGTGTGTGTGTGTGTGTGTGTGTGTGTGTGTGTGTGTGTGTGTGTGTGTGTGTGTGACTACCTGCAGGCGGCTGGCAGCAGCAGATGACGTTCCAGCGTCACTTTGAGAACCTTCAGAGGTTCCACAGGATGCTGCAGAACAACGGCTTCCACAAAGAACACATCAAGACCTTCTTCGCCAGCAGCGGGCAGCTTCCTGGTAGGAACAGTCAAACTCAAACAATGTGTGCTTCAGTCTCACTAAACCACCCAATGTAAGTCTTACTATTGCACTTCAAACATTATCGCTTGTCCGACATGGCATAAAAACACCAACTTCCACTTTCTTGTCTGTGACGTCACTGTGACATGTTGTTAGGTAGAGCAACCTAGAGCTGGGGAACAATTCACCATGGTAACCTATCGTCTGTCAATGGAATCGTACATCGAGATACGCAATGACATCGTCGAAATGGAAATTTACAAGAACATACTAACTCAAGTTCTCAGAAAATCTGATTATTTTGCAGAAATTTCTTTATTTACTGAGAAAATATGCAGTATTTTTCATTTGTCAAGTATTGAATACACAAGAGTACACAACATCATGTGGTTATTAATTCATCAAACTACCCTAAAACATGCTCTATCATGATATATGCAGTTATGAAATGACCTGTATCGTGATAGAAGATGTTGGACAGATCCCCAAGCCCGGGAGCAATCTCATGTGAATTATTTTCTTAGATTTGAAATCTGACATTTGCATTGAAGCTGCTATGCTTTAAAAACAAACAATCTCCCTCATATCCTGAGAAAGTTCTGTGAGAGTAACTTATCATTGAGCAACAAGTTAGGTCTGCAACAAAGTAGCTTGACTCGTGATTGATACCATGTGGTTGTAATGTGAACTTAATCGTTCTCAACCCATCACAAGTTCTGCAGAAAGTAAGTAATGCTCGATGCATTTCATTTCTTTGGCCTCCTTGTTGTAACAACAACAAACAAATCTCGAAGAGAGGAAAGCAAAGATCAACTTCAAAGGAAACAGAGTTTAGATATGCCAAACCGAAATACTGATTTATTGTCAAGTAGACAAAGAAAAGCTGTTTTTCCTTTGTTTGGGTCCAAAACAGCCAAAGCTCAGATTGGACTAAACCACCTCCACAACATGTCTTCCCCCCCCCCCCCCCCCCCCCCCCCCCCCACACAGACGATGTCGAGGGCGTGTACTCTGCGACGGAGGAAAGCGGTGATCCGTAACCACGTGTCGTACGTGTGCAGGAAGCAGCACTGCGCCGACACGTTGGTTCTCTACCTGAACTCGCCAACGCGCAACGACGGCGCCATGCTGCTGTGGGACGCCAACCTCAACGGCATTGTAAGAGTGACACACGCACATCGCCAACACCGATGAGCCATCATTCAGCCTGCAAGACGAATGCATTTTGCGATTAATGGCTTTTAAACGAGTGTTGTGTTTTTCAAAATTCACTGACTGATTGATTCTCTCTCTCTCTCTCTCTCTCTCTCTCTCTCTCTCTCTCTCTCTCTCTCTCTCTCCTCTCTCTCTCTCTCTCTCTCCTCTCTCTCTCTCTCTCTCTCTCTCTCTCTCTCTCTCTCTCTCTCTCTCTCTCTCTCTCTCTCTCTCTCTCTCTCTCTCCCTCCCTCCCTCCCTCCCTCCCTCCCTCCCTCCCTCCCTCCCTCCCTCCCTCCCCCCCCCCCCAGGCCGACCTGAAGGAGCGATACTCCGTCAACGAGCTGCTGGCCCGACCTGGCCGGCTGCAGGGCGACACGCGTGTTGCTGTTTGTGGATCAGAGCTACAGCGGCGTTCTGTCCAAGAGGCTGCGAGGGTCCCAGAAACACCTCAACGTGGTTCTGATCCAGAGCCAGACTCGGCAGACCCACGGCCACCAGAGGTTGAGCCCTGGCTGGGAGGAGAGCAGCTGGTCCTACATCAGCCCTGCCAGCTGCCTGCTGGACCACCTGGGGAAGGTACTTTATCACATTTAAGGGTTTATTATTTTTACTTCTTCTAGACAGTCTTCTAATCACCTCTTTCCCCCGTGATGCTATCAGAACACTGGGACGTCCCGCCTCCTGGAGCCGTGGGCCGGCCTTTTGAACGTGACGCTGGCCGGCGCCCCCTGCAACGCCACGCCGCCTCTGACGGATGGCGAGATGCGGCGAGAGTACCAGGGCTGCCAGAACCTGCCGACCGCCCTCTGGCACCAGAAACACAGGAGGACCGACTGAGAGAGAGACACTGAGGACCGACTGGGGGAGAGAGAGAGAGAGAGAGAGAGAGAGAGAGAGAGAGAGAGAGAGAGAGTGACTGAGTGGGAAACAAATTCATTATGGACACACACACACACACACACACACACACACGTGTCCTGACGTGTGTTTGCATTACACACATAACTTAGGACTTTAGTTTTAGTGTGTTTGGCGGACACGAGTGTGTGTTTTCTGTCCTAACTCAGACAGTAACCATGGCGATGACAGCTCATCCCAATGGGAGTGTCCTGAACACGAACCGCGAGTGTGTGTGTGTGTGTGTGTGTGTGTGTGTGTGTGTGTGAGTTCAGCAAGAGGACAACCACTCTGAGACCATTGCTAGCTTACGCTGGGTGTTTGTGTGTGTGTGTGTGTGTGTGTGTGTGTGTGTACGTACGTCACAGCTCCCTTAATTAAACATTTCAGAGCCAATCAACTTCCTCTTCCTTTTATTTATTTCTTTATTTCTTTCCTCCCCTCTTCATCCTCTCCTTTTCGGCTACTTTCCTCCCAACCTTTCCTCTCTTGATATCCTCCCCTAACCTCCTCTCTACTTTAGTTCCTTCCTGCCCTCCATCTCATTTTCTTCCTTCTTTTGCCTCTTCCTTCTTTCATTTCTTCCTGTGTTTTTTCTGTTTTATTTTATCTTTTTTAAATTAGCTGTCAGTTTCTCTTTGTCCTTGATCTGAGGGTTGAATACTGGAATCATTTCGTCACAACTGACAAAACCCCAAAGCATGAAAGTTTAGTGCATTTTGGATTCGTGCACAAGAAATGTGAATGAAAATGGTTTGACAAAAAAAAAATGGTAACTCAAAGGCCACTCGCTATCTTTTACCTGCATCTCACAGTTAAAAGCTCCTGCGTTGGTTTATTTATTGTCCAGTGAGTCCACGGTCAAGATAACATTTCACACCGACACTATTTTTGGAGAGCAGGCGACACATGAACTTCTCAAATCCGCACATCACATTCCAACCTGTTCTCACTCTGCATTAATCGGATAACTCGGCTAGACCTGTTCCCCCTCGCGTCCGATGCTGACGCATGGAGGGAACCTTCAGCAGCCGTATGAAACGCACTTCAACTAACCCCCATGTCACCCAACGGTTATATTAGGCGGTCAGAGCAACTGACAAGTGTGAGATAATCGACTTAGGGTGGGTCAAACAAACACAGGACTTTCACCCAGGGAGAACGCTGCCCGAGTCATCAGACACAGTTGTATCTTTATCCTGATTCAGTCATTTTGTTGCCTGAACTTCCTGTGAAGACGACGTTTATTTCATAAAGACACTGTGCATGTGACAAGTTCGTATTGACACGCCGTCCCCGACACTGTTGGGTACGTAGAGCGTCAGAGTTTGAGGCGTCGGGCCACCGACCGTAGTCGGGAGTGAGAATGTGTTCCATATTTGTCAAGCAGAACACTATGACTGTTAAAATAAGGTCCCAAAGTCAACATTTGGGTCAACCAAACTCTCCCATTGTGGTTTACACCTCTCTAAAACTCTCACAACTGAAGTCCTCAGCTAAGTCCTTTCAAAATAAAAGGGACCAATAAGAGACGGGACATAAACGCAGCTCTTATTTGTTAGCGGTTTGCAGAGGACAGTTGCTCCTCAACCAGATTTAATTTTGCAACAGGGCAACCGATTGATGAGACAACCAGACAGGTTTTAAACAAATCCAGTTTCATTCTAGTCAACAGGAAACCTACAAACCTGACGTTTGTGTCCGACGTGCGGGAATTTATCTTGAAGATTTGAGGAGATGGAGGACCTTTTTAATGCGTCTTAACCTGAAGAAGACGGAGAGAGAGAGCGAGAGAGAGACACCGAGACAGCCATGAAACGAGGGACAGAAACTGGTTGGCGGTGATCATGATTAAGATATGAAGCACTGAGACTGCCCTCACTGCTACACAGACGGGCTATGGCATTTTAATAAGGGCACAACTTGCAAGTGTGTGTGTGTGTGTGTGCTCAATCGCATAGACAGGCATCACATGAAACATGCACGTTCTAATATTAACCCATCCCTACACTAACAACATCCATGTCGTCCTCTACGTGTGGTGGTACTTTGTGATATTTGTGTGTACATGACATCCTGTCCTTCCTCCACCTGAGTAACCATATATACCACGGCCCAGTGTACCTCCCAGTCCCTCCCTGCTGTGTTTCTGTCTGTCGCTGTACTGACCTGTTTCACATGAGAGGTTTGTTCATTCAAGAGGTGGGAGTTGATCGGGAGAAGAACCTTCCAAATGCGTGGGACATTTTGGACCAAAACCGCATCCAACAGGTTGAAATGTGCATATTCACAGTTGGTGTAATGACCTGTACAGAGTACGAGATGTAATTTAGCAAAAATGTTTCTAGTTGCATGCAGCAAATCACAACATTTAGTCAATAAAGTACGTTTAGAAACCAGTGAAGTACATGAGATTTATTTGTCTGCCTTCCGACTCTGAGCAGTGCGAGAGCTAAACCTGTGAACATACAAACCTTTCCTGTTTCACTTTTACCACTCAGTTGTTAAGATGTGAACCACTGCCGTGTGACCCAGACGGCAACCTCCAGTTCTGAAAAGTGAAGTGAATGTGGCCATTCCTTAAAGCTGCATTCTCTCTAGTGTCCACCAGGGGGCGACTCCTCTGGTTGTATAGAAGTCTATAGAAAATGACTCTACTTCTCTCTTGATTTATTCCCTCAGTAAACATTGTAAACATGAGTTTATGTCTCAATCTCTAGATTCAAGTCTTCTTCAATACAGCATGATGTTCATTTAGTACATGATGGTCCATTTAGAGTCACACAGACCATAAAGCAGGGGAAGCTTTAGGGGCGGGGCTATCTTCTGATTGATTGGTCCTTTCCACGAGTTGTCCATGTTTTTGTCTTACAACTTTAACCCTTTCACATTGTGTTTACGTAAAATACTATCTTAGTCTGCGTTCAGTTACTTAGCTCCTCCCTCCCGTGTCACTTCTGGTTGCAAAAAAACCAAGATGGCCAAAAATTCCGAACAACAGGCTTAAAAAACGTCAGCCCTCGAACCAATGGGCGACGTCACGGTGACTCCGTCCACTTCTGACCCAGTTAGCTTTAACAAGTGCTCAATAACTTTCAAACTAAGGCTGTTGAAACCACTATAAAGCATCCCATCTATTAACAACTGGAGTAAACTAGCAAACAGGTTGAAAACGCGCATACATCCACCAGCAGCGTTGGGATTATGCCAGGCACCCTCCTGAAAGTAATACATTTAGCACATATATGCTTGTAACAATAACTTGAACTCACTCCACGATGGATAATAAGACGGGTCAGGACAGCATGAACTTATTTGAAGACATGTTTGCTATCAATGTGCCACTAACAGGCTGTAGGAAAAGTAGAAACGTCCTCTTCTTGGATACCAGGACGGCAACTAGAAGAAGCCGAGCCGAGGTCTGAGGTTCGGGCGTGTCTCGTGTTTCAGGTGGGGATTTTGGGGGGGGAGATAGATGGGACCCCCCCCCCCCCCACCCCCGATTGCCACGAGGTATTTCGCACACTGCATAAAACCGACATTAAATTGCTTCGTGCGTATCTGAAAGGAGCTTCTGATGCATGGAAGTCCTGGTGTAGAGCCCTTCAAAGTGAAATATTTTATGTTATTTTAGAGAAACGCTGTGACACAGATGTTGTTTGAGAAGCTTTTATTGCTAACGAGACTCAGTTACAGCACACCGCCCATCTGTCTTCCTCCTTCTGGCCCTCAGGCTGCTGATGTAGATTTACTCTCAGCAGTGACCTTTGACACCAGCACTCTCAGCCCATCCAGGATGTTTTCGCCAAAACAATCTCGGTAACATAATCGCTTTTAAAACGGATCGGGTGGAATCTTCACAAGCACCTTGATATTTAGTCAGCTCTTTAGCATCGCTGCTGTTGTTGTTAGCTGGCTAACGCTGCTGTTTCTCTGCAGCTTCAGTTGTTTCTCTGCAGCTGTACATTCACGAGCAACAGTTTGCCATCAGCAGAGTATTTCACTGGAACACATGTAGCGCTGCATGAAACAGTGAGTACTTTACTGACTCAGAGTCAACGGGCCTCATGCAAGCACCAGTCGTATGAACACATTCCTTCTTAAGCGGCTTGTACGAGCGACTCTGTGAGTACAGAGTTTAAAAAAACAGGTTCACACTCAGTTCAGTGTCAAGTGTCTTGAGTCGGATTGTTCATCTGCGTTTCTGTTTGTGTGTCGTGACTTTTCTGCTGTTTCCTCCACATGGCTGCGTACGGACCTCCCCGGACCAGCAGCTCCTCGTGTCTGAACGAAAGGGGAAGACGGGACGAGACGAGAAGGGTCAGTAACTCCTCTCTGCCCTCCTGGAAAATTGCAATACTGAGCACTTGTTTTTCTTTTCTGGTATTTTCATTGTGATTTTTCTGAAACACAAATTTTAAATGTGGATGAACGTGAGGGGGAAGTCAGAAGAGTTCAAACCTCTAACACTGACCTCTCGTCCGGCTGATAAAGCTGCAGCTTCTTTAAGTTGTGCGTTTATCATTTGTCGTCCAGATTTTGTTTAAAAAAATAGCAAGTGACAGCAAAGAACCCGGCTTGGAAATCCAAAATGTCAGACCTTTCCTACCAGCTCTTCAATGCAAATTTTAAAGAAAAAGAAAAGTGTACGAGGACAACCCTTTCTCCCAAAAATAAAGTTCCTATAGAACAACTGTTTTTGAGTTTTTTTGAGCAGGCAGAGGAGAAGGTGGGTCACGCATAATGTCTTGTGACACCAGAGCAGCTTTAAAAATAAAGTTGAGTGTTATGAAATCCTGCTGCAGACTTCGACCAACTTTACTATGAATTAGTAAAAACAGAAGTGTGTCACTGTCTGGACTTCCAGACAGAACGAGAGAGAGAGAGAGAGAGAGAGAGAGAGGGAGGGAGAGAGAGAGAGAGAGAGAGAGAGACATGGGGGGGGTCAGAAATAAGGATACAGACAAACTGAGCGGGGTAGACAGAGAAAGAGTGAGAACAGGTTGATGGAGGGGAAGAGACGCGCAGAAAGGCAAAGAGAGAAGAAGAAATGAAGAGAAACATGGACAGAGAGAGTGAAGGAAGCGGTCAAGAGGTCAACGAAAGAAAGAGAGAGAGAGAAAATGATGCGAAGGCGTATCTTATCTTAAAAGAGTCCACTGATAAAGCATTGCTGTCCGACACAATAACTATCAAAACGGATGCAGCAGAACCAGAGGCGTTCTCTTTTTTACTCCACACATTCTCCTCCTTTGTTCGAAACTTGCCGCCGACATTACCCACAATGCAACTTTACGACAGAGATTCAGAAGTGCAATGCTGAGATTGTCCTCCCCGAAAAAAGGCAGCATAGGTCGTCAGCTAATTACGACCGATACTCGAGGTTATCGTCAGCCAGCGGCCTCTAGTGGCCGCAGTAATTATGACGGGACGAGTAGAGTCCGCTGACGTAGCAAAGAGTCACAAAATCTGCCATTGGAGGAGGTCTGGGTGGACGAATGGGTTCAACAAAAACACGAGACTTTCTTCCAGGAGACCGCTGTTCATGTCCCGTGTAAAACCATCACAATGCTGACTTATTGATCTTGCGTACGTAATTAACACATGTCACGTAACTTCAGTTACACAAGAAACAAAACTCATTTTAACCCAAACCAAGTAATTAAGTCTCAACGTTAACCTCATGTTCAAACCACTTCACATCCTGCGCCTGTGGCTGGTGTTCGCCGACAGTCATATAGAAAAAATATAATTTTCTCTGTCTTACCAACCTAATCTCACACAGAACAATATGTAGGTGAACAACTGAAGCCGAAGTTTGGCTCTATCAAAACGCAGAAAGCAGGAAGAGGCTGAACCAAAGTTGAAAGACGGTAACCGAGGAGAAGAGATGTGCAGAAAGTCACTTTGTTGTATTCGCAGGTGAACAGCGCTTTCAGAACCAGCCGCCTTAGACCGAGAGTCCTCGTTAAAATAGTTTCCGGCACGGGGACAGCCTGAGGACGGGATGAGGCCTCTTCCTGTCTCCGTTTCATGATGCACTCCCACACGTCGTGGCACAGACTGTGTGTATTTGGACACCGGAGGTTGAACGGTCTCGTGTTTACACATCACAGCGTCCATCAAAAGATGAATGCTTTGCACCTGCAGGGGCAAACAAAGTCCCTGCGTGTGTTTACCCTCCACCACAGCCCAGCCTGTGACCAACTCGTCTTATCAGGTCTTATCAATACCTATCAATTATTAGGGACAATACACTCGTCTGGGTGATCTATGTTTATCAGAATTTGCATATTAGAGAGTGAGAGATGTCACTTCTTTAACCTCTTGCTTGTGTGTGTGTGTGAGAAAGGAAGTCTTCATTACCAGCTCCTATATCAAAGGACTGTACGCATCGGCAGTTAAGTGGCAGCTCCATCGCGTGTGTGTGTGTGTGTGTGTGTGTGTGTGTGTGTGTGTGTGTGTGTGTGTGTGTGTGATGTTGTCCATCAGCCTCTGGGGCAGAGAGAGACACCAGGGGGGGGTTTAAGGGTCACACACAAAAAACACACTCTGAGCTTTTGATCTACAGATAACAAATTTGCAAGCACTTAGGACACACACAATCATCCAGGTGTGTCTCACACACACACACACACACACACACACACACACACACACACACAGTAACGCATCAGTGGCTGTTCAAGATGTCCTGAAGACGTCCCCAACACCACAACCGTACCTTCCTCTCTCTGCTATCTGTCCGTTGTGAACCACCAGGATCTGGTTCGCTCCGACGATGGTGGACAACCTGCAACATCACAGATATTATTCCTCTTTTCTGCAACATCACAGATATTATTCCTCTTTTCTGCAACATCACACAGATATGATTCCTCTTTTTAATGTCCTTATGCTATCACCTGCTGCTCTGTATTGTTTTCCACCAAACAGTTGAGCATTACGAATCAATGTAACGAAGCTGACATCTTGTTTATAACCTGTGTTGACGTGTTTGTGTTTCATGGACTCCTTCTCTGTAGTGCTAAAGACACGACTCTTTTAAGACACGTGTGAAGCGCCGCTAGGTGCACAAGAGTTAGCAGATCAAAGACGAGAGGAGACAATAACTCTCGAGGTGCCGGAGGTCGAGAGGGAGGAGGAGGAGAGGAGGAAACGGGAAGAGAGGGAGACGCATGCTGCTGAAAGAGAGAGTCGTAATGTGCGGTTAGATGTTAAATATGTTCAGCTGTCTTATAAAAGTAAAAACACGCCGAGTCATTCCTCAGTAATCACACACAGCTTATGTTTCTCTGGGTTGGAGAACTCCGCATGAACCCGTCTGTGAATTATTAAAGTTAATATTTGTGGCCAGTCTCTGATGAGAGTCTGATTGAAGACTTCTGACTGTGTCTCAGCTCCGGACTCGACTTTGTGAAGTGACCCAATGTGTTTTCCTAAAAACAGAGATTTTCATGCACTGGTCATTTTTGAGATTTTGGGCTATTTTCCTTCCATAACACGTCTACTTTCAGAGCGAAGGGCAGAAGACATCCAGGTGCTTATTTTACTACTTTGCTTCACAAATAGTTATCTTCGATAATGTCTCATTTGCATATTTAAACATCCCATTTCAGAAAACGAAAAGTATCCAAAATATCACATATTTAATAAGGTAATGCATCATTTGCATATTTAAACATAATTAAAACAACTTTTAATACTAAATATAATTGTATCAATGTTAGTAATCAACTCCATTTCAAGGCCCATTTTTTTTTCCAATATTCATCTCGAGTGTCGAGTGAAAATATGAAATATAAATGCATGCATAAATGCGTGTTGCCCTCCTCGCCAGCGGGAACGACACCCTCACGCTCGACACTGTGAGCAGAACAACAAAAAAGAGAATTGGTTCTGCAGAACCACAGAGTTCATGCCTCTCCAAACTGCTGAGTGTCACTTCAAGCTCCAGCAGAGCCACCACTCTGCTTTAGTGTCACCGTGGCTATCTTTGGACGTCCACCTTCAATATTTGATAGAAAACCTCGGTCAAAGGTAGAAATATCTCTCCCCGGAGACTGCAGACGTCGCTCATTCAGGCTTTGGAGCAGGAAGAGGAGAGCCAGTGTGTCTGTATGCAGTGTATGCTATCGTAGTTCATGTCCATGTTCGACTTCATGCTGCTCATCTTGTCCTCCTCGGCTGAGATGGAGCGAGGGATGAAATCACATCAACTCGCCCAGCTTTCTAGGCCAGACATGACACAAATCCATCAGCCTCATCAGACCAGGGAAGTGAACAACAGGCAGTGAGCACAGTGTAATGCATTTGCATGGATACGGTCCATCTTGAAGGACATAAACGCTTAGCCTCAGATTATTACCTGTCGTCGTGAGTTTTGACTTGTCGCAGCAGGAAGGGAGAGATGTTGCTAATGACTAATGATGGCTGATTTGCATTCAGACGTACCCGTTTCGGGACACAGGTGTTAACAGTCATAACAGGTGTTGTGCCTGCGGGTTCGATGACGAGGCGTTCAGTGAAATGGAACCATTGTTACGTAACACCTCTGCTCTGTCCAGCTGTGGAACCAGCCGGTTAAACCCAGTGGCTGCACTGTTGAGGTTCAGCTTCCACTGACACTCGAGGTCCTAGAAAACTATGTATATTAGGGGTGTAACGGTTCACAAAAGTCACGGTTGGGTACGATACAGTGGAGCCACGGTTCGGTACGTTTCGGTACAGTAGAACTATAAATGCCAGAGAAATGTACTTGATTTTAAAATATATTTATTCATTACAACTAACATAAAGTTATTCTTTGACTTTGAACAATGATGGAACTATACCTGAGTGACCCGTCTTCTGGGGTGTCTTCTTAGCAACACATAAGCATGAAAAACAAAAACTGCTCCTTAATGTTATGTGGTATTGTTACTTACATCTTGCAAAAGAGATTTTTAATCTCAATGGGACTACCTGGTTAAATAAAGGTTTTTTTAAACTTTTTTTTATTTTATTTTTTTTATTATTCAAACATATTCGGTTCGTCATGCGTACCGAACCGTGAGCCTCGTACCGAACGGTTCAATATGAATACGCATATCGTTACACCCCTAATATATATATATATATATATATATATATCCTAACATATATACTGTATATATATATACACAACTATTGCAAAACCATTGTAAAGTGCAGCTCTTTGTTGTGATGTATGAAGCCTCCATATATCACATTAAGGTCGGTCAAACAGGCATTTTGATCTTTCGTAACATCACATAAATATATACGATGTATAAAAAAGTCTATATTACACATGCTGTTGCAGCACCAAGTTCAGTTAATTAAAAAACATGCAACTACAAACAGGATCTTCTGCGTCTTTTTGCGTAAAACACACTTCGGTTATTGTTTTCAGTACTCGTTATTTGCATATTTAAGACAATGGAATTTCAGGAGAGCGTGCAGGAAGTAATCCAAGTCAAAGAACGTACATTATTAGGAAAATAAGCCATGAAACCATATGTCACATCGCTGCCACTCACTGCTTGGTTTCATCAGCAGATTGCCACCGATGTTCAGGAGAAGGGAAAAACTGAAGTTAATTAATAAAGAGAGATTCCAGCTCGCCCTCAAAGTTAAATCATGACCTGTCTGTTGTGTGACTGTGAGTTTTCATTTTATTTAATATGGCCCAACTGATAAAGTCAAAAAACAGCCCCTGATCCTCAGAGCAGACTCCATCTGCTGCTATTGAAAGATTAAGAAGCTGGCGGATCAACTTATTCAACGACTGTGCAGGTCAAAACAAGATCAACATGAGTGCCATACGATCCATTTAAGAAGGAAGATGATTCATTAAAAAAAAGAGAAGCGCTCAGACAGCTCAGCTGGTGATTAGTCGCAGCCAACATCTGTACACAATGTGTGTTTGCATGGCTCAGTTTCCATACGCGCTCATTGTCATGTGTGTGCAATGCGTATGAATTCATCCGCCACATCTCAATACGCTCTACAACCACATCTAGGATGTCGGCATTTTCCCGGGAGAAATTTCAAAATGTGTTCCAAAAATATGAACAAAAAACTTTTTCCTTTTGACTAATTTAACCAATCTTCTTTTGCACAATCAAAACCATGTTTTAATGATGTTAATGAACAAGGAAAACAACAACCCCGAGTTCTAGAACACAGAGGAAACGATAAAACCTGAAGCAGGATCAGCACCAGGCCACTTCGCTGTCTGCGAGGGTCACAGCCTTTCAAGTCTTTTTGGACACATCACTCAGACTGATGAACAACCCGACATCTGTTTCTTTTACTTTTGTCGAGCTGTCGTCACCTCATATCCTCCGATCAGCTTTTCATTTAATCTCTCCATCCCTCCCTTTGTGTCGGCTGTAATCCCGTTCTCCTTTCACCACATCCATCACCTGTCCTTTTCCTTTCATCTCCCTCACTCACATTTGATTTTTTTCTTTTCTTTTGGGCTCGGTCCTGTACTCCAGCTTTAATCACAGACTACTGTCATTTCAATGGCAGAATTAGTGTTTGTACTCTCAGGGCCGAAAGAATAGAAACTCATGTCCAGGACCACGTTGGACTGGTAGATATTTTAGGTATATTTATTGATGATTTCTCTTCATTCAAAGGGGGTTGAGTGATACCTGGATACCTCCATTTATTGAATGCTATTCATGATCCCCAGAGGATGTATCCCACTGACTTTGCTGATCTGATAACGTTTCCTCTAGCGCTCCCGTGAGGCTTTGGCACACCCATTCATGTCCCCCTGAGGATGGATTTTAATGACTTTGGCGATACCTTTACTTTTCCTACAGCACCATATTACCAATTAGTAAATGCTAGCACTTAGTGTCTTGACAAATTGTGTAAATCAAACATATCAAGAAGTTTCTCAGTTATCGAACACACAGCTGGGTAGTGCCGTCACCTGTGTGCGACCACCACAGTCGTCCTGTTGGCGCAGATGTTGGCCAGTGAGGCCTGGATGTTCCTCTCGGTCTGGGTGTCCAGTGACGACGTGGCCTGGTGGAACAGACACAGTATATCAGTGTAAGTGCAGCATAATGTAAGTGCTGAGGAGCAGTTTTACATCCGTCAATTAAATCCTCCAATTGATTCGTCGACAAAATGTTTTCGCCGAAGAACTTCTTTATTGGAGGACGGCCCGAGTGTGAGAAACGCGTTACCAGCAAGTACTTTCAAAGGATGTTGGTGTTCTAATCATGTGTGTGAACCTCTCACCTCGTCCAGCAGAATGATCCCAGGGTCTTTGAGGATGGTTCGAGCAATCGCTACCCTCTGCTTCTCCCCACCGCTGAGCTTTAAACCTCGCTCCCCCACCTCCGTGTCATAGCCTGATTGGACAAAACACCATTATCTTCATCGTTATCATCATCATCACTCCCTCTCCACATCAAGATTACCAGGATTCCACTTGGCAAACACCCTGTTACAGGTCTGCGTCAGCCGACATCGAAGTCAAACAACAAAAGCAGTTTATCATCATTATTATCAACACACACACACACACACACACACACACACACACACACACACACACACACACACACACACACACACACACACACACACACACACACACACTCCAGCCTGACCCTGAGGTAGCTCCAGTATCCTGCCGTGGATGTCAGCAGCCACGGCGGCTCTCTCCACCTCCTGGTCGCCGGCAGTGACTCGGCTGTAGCGGATGTTGTTGCCGATGGTGTCGTTGAAGAGAACCGTGTCCTGGGGAACCACGCCGATGTGCGACCTCAGAGAAGACTGACGCACCTTAGGGACACAGAAAGCTTTGTAATCAAGCGAACACAGGCTTTTTTTTTTTTGCTAACCCGGATTGAAAATTGGAGCGAGCATTGAAACCCGACCCTCTAAGCGTCGAGCCGACCGCGCCGCACCCGGGGAATGGAAAGTGTTTTCAGTGTGTGTGGAATATTCAGATCTGCGGGTCACGATACACATTCATTATGTTGGCGTTGAACTAGCGCACACACACACAGCATACATGTGTATTAATGTTGCATGGCTTCATTCATCCGACACTATATAACGCATGGACCGCACACCGAGGACTTCACGTGTCAGACTTTACCCACGCACCTCCTCTTTGCAAGAGAAGACATAGTTGGCTGCACATAGACACCGGTTTGATCAAGTTGACAACCGTGTGAAAACCAGGCGGCAACCTCCGGTTCTGCCGAGTGGAGGAGTGAAGCCAATGCGGTGAAGTTGGGGCAAACTAGTGAAATCTGGAGCAACTAAATAAAATACTGTGCAACGCACATCGGTATTTTCTGTTTACTTGCTGCCAGATTTTGAACATGATTTCCCGCATTGGCGCGTGAATTGTTCCATATTGCAGATTAAACACAGTTCCAGCTCCAGACTGTGAAGAGCAGATGGTCCAGACCCGAAGGGTCCAGCTTGGTCCGATCAGTTCAGTTCCCCATCTAAGAAGAAGCTTCTCATCATTTCATGAATCTGGCTTTTGATCTCTCCAGAAATAATTTCCGGTTTTCGATGACTCTCCGGTCAGCGTACAGTACTCCGACTACTTCCTGTGGAACGCTGTCCTCCGCAGCCTCAACAATACGAATTCCATTTCCTGCGCCAGCTCTGGTGCTTGGCTGGCAATCACTCACTTTCCTGTAATTTAATTGTTGCCGTTTACTTTCGGTATTTGTTCCACTGAAGAACGAACACGGCATCTGTTTCTGATCGGGGCGGGCTGACAGAGGTCTCATACCAAATGTCAGACAGAGAGGAACGGACGGATGGAGAGAGAAAAGAAAGAAGAAGAAGAAAAAAGCTTTTTATGTTTTTCATTGAGACGTCAACGGCAGAACAAAGGAGACGATGTTAGAGTCAGACAGCTGTCCTCACATACGACACATGATGACTGCCATTACAGCACATCTGTGAGCTGATGCCACATTTAACATCTTTCTACATCATACCCATCCTGCTTCCTATTAGCATACATATAGATATGCGTTTGCTGGATGGATGTGCCCGTCTCAGACACGTTGGCGTGCAGCATTCACTTTTAGAAAAGGGATGGATGACAGAAATCGACGACACATCAGGTTTTAAAACTTTCTTTCAAAATCAGGACAGATCAAGCTGTGACAGGACTCACTGCACCCGGCCAAGAAATAGTCCAGCGCATCACCCCCGTAAGACGACAAGCTGACGTCCTTACACAAACGAGATGTGACGTGTTTGAGACGTGATTCATTGTGAGGAGCTAATATGCTCCAACAGAAGTGCTTGATGTTGAACCAGCGACTGACACCTCCCCACACCTTCTGGAAGTTGATTTTGGGGGGGTGGTGGATTCGTAACAGCTGTAAACACTTCTGCCGTCCGATGTGATTGGACAACATGTCACACAAGATGCTAGTGGGCAGATGTTACCATCGGACAGGCAGGATAGCCATGTACGCTTGTTTCCAGTCTTTGCGCTAAGCACAACGAACACATCGTCCTCTTTTAAATCTGGCTCTTGAGTAACTCTCGGTCCTGCTCTAACCCTTCAAATGAAAGTTTCTCCAATTCCTTTGATATGCGTGCTGTGTGACTGACAAACAGGAAGGTGTGTCAGAGAATAACAAGAACAACGTAGTTATGAGCAGTAATTGCCAGCATAGCTGAACAGGAACTAAACTAAATAAAAACGTCTGTTTGTATCCCTTGAAAATGGAAAAAAAGGAAACCTGACGGACACCTTAAAGAACACACAGATGAACCGTCAGCCTGCAGTGTTGGGGCCGGCAGAGACTCAGAGCTTTCACCACATGTGGCTGCCATATGCCGGGACAAGCGGAGTGGCAGAGGAGCGGTGCGCTAAAAACAAACCCAAGACGCCCAAAAGCTTCAACAACAGACTGTTGCAAAATACAGAGCTGGCCGCACCTCTGAAAATATCCTGCATGGCAGGAAGGCAACAACAAGTACATATATATTCACCAGAGAGCAACCGCCGGTTCTGCCAAATGAAGCCGATGCGGAAGTGTCTTATAACCTGCATTCTCTCTAGTGTCCACCAGGGGGCGACTCCTCTGGTCGTATAGAAGTCTATAGAAAATGACTCTACTTCTCTCTTGATTTATTCCCTCAGTAAACATTGTAAACATGAGTTTATGTCTCAGTCTCTAGTTTCAAGTCTTCTTCAATACAGCATGATGTTCATTTAGTACATGATGGTCCATTTAGAGTCAAACAGACCATGAAGTGGAGTACGCTGCCGCTACCAGACACGTATCCGGCGTCTCTACGTCACACCTCCGTATTCCAGGGATGGTAACTTCTGTTCATCGGTTATAAAAACAACAACATGGCGACGGCCGTATTCCAAGATGGCGACAGCGAAATTGCCGAACTCGAGGGCAAACCGATGGGTGGCGTCACGATGTCCACTTCTTATAAACATTCTGTGATATATTTATCAACCTGGTCTCACAGAAATACCTGAAGTGACCTCGACCCCTTCACGTTATAGGCTTAGGGAAAATGACATGTCGTGATGGACACACAGATTAAGCGAGACGCACATTTAACACGCTACGTGTCGCCAACACGTGACGAGGTCGTGGTCATTTCACATTGATATTTCAAATGTGATGAAACATTTATGAATAATTTTAAACACTCAGAAATCACATTAACAGGCGGAAATCCAAACTCTACACGTGTGTTGAAATGATTTGAATATTGTGATAAATAAAACCTCTGCACAGGACTGTGCCGTTTGTCCCCTTTTGTTGCAGCGTGGTAGCGAGAGAATCATTCCGTGGCCAGTTTGGGGAGCAGGAGGAGTGATAACCGCGATCAATAACTCTCTAAATGTAGGACACATGGCCATGTGAGTAATGGATTCAGACATATTTGGGAAAAATCTAAACTGTTCCTTTAAAAGATCCTACAGCATCCAGCAGCTGTTTGCAACAAGCATAACAAATGCCAGATTCAGCTGGAACATGCAGACAACATCCTTAATACCACTCGCACATTAACTCATCGCAGTCTTTTGTCATCACATTAAAAGTAATTGGTTAACATTTCAATCTGTAGTGGAGATTTGTTGTTCTGTTGTTTTGCAGTTAAAGAAGCCGAACTCTGCATCCGTGAGAAGCGAGCGTTCAGCCACATGTTGGAAGAAGAACTTTGGGATGAAGTTGCACGCTCAGAGGAATGCAAGTAAGTGGACCTGGAGTTCAGACTTTGTTTTTTCAAACGACATGAAATGCATTCATGATTCTTTGATGATTTTGGCCGGTAAGGCTTAGCTGGGAAAATACCAAACGAGCTTCAGTGCAAAATTCAAACTTGCAGGCGAGCTTAACAACATGACTGGAAACAGGAGGAAACCGCCAGCTTGACTCTGTCCAGAGTTTAAGAAACGTCAACTTTTTGTTTCTCGTTTCATCCAAACACAAAGAGAGTTCAGTGCTGGAGTCATATCTTGTCCTGCTGGCTGCTTTGGTTGACTTAGTTTTCCCTTTCGTTTACATTCTTGTTGAACAGATGCATTGATAAAGTTTTGTCTTTTTACTCGCCAATGTTCAATTGCAGTTTAACAGTTGCGCTCGTAGTTGCCGTCAACTCGAGTGTCCTTCCATTCCCCTGTGTGTTTGTGTCAGGTCATTATACACGAATGAAAACATAGTTATGAATATTATATTACATTTTTTTTTGCCATTTAATACCCTGACACAATGTTCCTTTAAATAGTTTTTGCCTCTTGGGAAATTGCGCTGGACTCACTCGGAGCAGGTGTGTGCATAATGAACGCCGGTAAAGATGGACGTTGGCTGTTTTTACTGGGTAAAATGAGTTCTCTGATAGTGAGACATTAAAAAATAATTGATAGAGTAAAACATGGAAAGCATGACACATTTTAATTAAGGGTCAACAGGAATATGAAACACATGGTGCGTAAAAAAACCTGCTGGCATCAAACCCGGAGCACAACATCCTCCTTGTCCTTCTCGCTCTCGGGGAACTTTATGACCAATCTTTTGATCCAATATTTCTCTTATTGATTGATTACAAACTCTGATTAGCTGTTTAAGGGTCTCATGTTTCATCGTTTATTTCGTTGTGTTCGTTCATTCTTACCTGCATTGTGAATAGAAAACAGCTCACAGCTCATGCAGCTATTGAAAGTTATTGCCATGTATCTTAAAGGATGGATTCGTGATTAGCACAGCTGGGCTTATGAGCTGTGAGTTGGCCGAGTAGTCGTCATCACCAGGTTTGTCCTCCTGATAACGCGCTCATATGTGCCTCCATTCCTTTTGAGGGGGAAGTGACCATTGAGCATAAAACATGAGAGAATTATAGACAGTGAAAAAGGCCCTGATGCACCGAACA